>QZCP01000195.1:21655-40664 GCA_003956705.1 Brevipalpus yothersi | reverse complement strand
GAGAGAGAGAGAGAGCAAAATATATACAATAGAAAAGATGCAGACAGGTTTCGTAGTTGATTGTGATATGTTGAAAAAATGATAAGAGATGGCCAACAAGGACACAAGCGATCAAGTGAATCTATCTATCATCAAAGTGATCATACACATACAAAGTGTAAAAATTTTTCGAATCATTCGGGGCCACTTTTTTCATTTCGGCTTCTTTGCAACTTTCTACCTTTTCTTCTTCTTCTTGCTCTCTTCTCATGATCAACGTCTCTCTCTCTCTCTCTCTCTCTCTCTCTCTCTCTCTCTCTTGCAACCTATCCTAGTGATACTCACTTCGCTTCGTTTTGCTTTTCCTCTGTAGAGATTGTAACGATTCATAATTGATGATCATTTTTCCCGCTGACAAGATGGAAATAATTAGTCAAAAAATTTTCCCAAAATGACTACTGGTACTTCTCTGTGATCTGATGGATAGGGCTCAGAAAAATCGACGTAAGAGAGAGAGAGAGAGAGAGAGGGGACCAAAATTGAATTCAAATATGTGATAAAGATCAAAGAACATTTGTACCTGTCAATCCTATTTTCATCTTAAGATCACTTAACTTATCGTGGCAGTAAGAGTGAATCACTTACATTCTCATTCAATGGTCACAATTTTCTCTCTCTCTCTATTGACTATCTGTTTAATGGAATCTTGTTCAGTGGAAAAATTTTCACTATTAGGTAGAAGTCATGCAGGGAAGGGGAAAAGTTGGTTTTTTTCAGCTTCATTCCTGTCATGAGCCCATTTTACAAGACAAATATGAATATCTATTCACGTTCATCATGGCACAGCATTTTTGTCACAGCGTGCTGTTACAATTGAATCAAACGAGCTAAATTATTCAGAACTATACACTCGGAAGTGATTTCTATCTATCGTTCACATAAATAACTGATTTATTTGTCACATATTTTCTTTTGATCTACCCTCACTTGTTGTTATGATATTGGTTCATTGATTTGATAATCATGGATGGATTGAATTTGTTCGATTGAATCAATTGAACGTGAACATTGAATGAATACAGGTGAGTGAGTCAGTTGAGTGGTGTATGTCAGACTTCTTGAACAAAGACTACATGCTGAAAGAAGATGAATATAACTTTGCAAATTTTTGCAATGGCCTGGAAGAATTCCAGGGCTATAATGATAACCGTGAAAAATTCTTGTGGGCTGATGATTCCATGAGTGGGAATACTTTTTTGATAATAAGAATCAATCATACATAATTGTATCCATAGTCTAGTGACCCAGACTTTTGCATACATTTTGCCATTATTTCACTGATGATCCTAACGATTAAGAAGAAATCATCTCACTCAGATGATAATTAGAGTGTAATTATTCGTTTCATAATTCGTTGAGAAAAATTGGGAGGATGCCTCAAGGAGAAGGTCCAAGCATTATCCTTTCACCCTTGAGGCTACCATTCGTATGTTAACTTTTGTTCTTCTCTGGAAAATAATTATCATTTGATCATCAACAAGAGGGAAAATGGAAAGTTTCTTAATAGTATCTATCAACTATGTTCTTGTATATGATCCTGTATTATTATTAAAATTACCAGCAACAACAACAACAAAAACAAGGCTCGATGACTCATTGATTGAGTGCAGATTTTTTTTTGTTATGCTAGTGGGTATGTCAATGGAAGGACGTTTGAAAAGCCATACAACTGATTGTGTACGTTTGATGCTTTCTTCTACACGCGCTCACCTCAATTCAATTGAGAGAGATAAATTCCGGTAAGTTATTCACTTTAAATTGAAGATAGTTTATCATATTTAAAATTGTTGCAAATGAAAGAAAATCAGATCAAGAAGAAACTGAGTGGAGCACGAAAATGATCTCTGAAATGGGGACAAAAATTGAGTAAAACAAGGTCTTTTTGAAAATAAGGCACTTTTACTCTCCAAAAGGACCACAAAAACATGAAAAACGTCGTCTAAAATTTGAATACACTTGACCAGGTCTGTTGGAATCATAATGGGGAGTAGGAGAGAATCTTGAAAAATTTTTCGCTCTTCGATTGAGCTCTCGAGCTGTCCTGGCAGCAATTTCAACTAATCTATCGGGTATCTCTTGATTGTTACGCTTTAGAACTTCTAATAAATCCTTGGATATTCTCAAATCAGTTATAGTAAAAAAAGCATGAGAAAAACCTTCTTTTTCTCCTCTACCAGTTCTTCCGATTCGATGGATGTAGTCTTCGATTACCATGGGCATATCATAACTGATCACATGTTTGATCGATTGAATATCAATGCCTCTTGAAGCGACATCAGTAGCCACCATAATACGGCGATCACCTCGTCTAAAGCCATCCATTATAAAGTCTCGAGAACTTTGAGGTTTGTCGCCGTGTAATCCTAAAGCTTGATGACCATAGGAAGTCAACAATCGTACAAGATAATCGACTTTGTTCTTTTGTGAAGCAAACACCAATATTCGATTATAGCTTGGATCATCATCCTTACCAATAATTTCACGAATGAGATCAATGAATTTCTTTTCTTTCTGTTCTATATCACAAAAAATAATCGACTGTTTGATATTTGGATTGGCATAAGCTTCCTCTGAGCCAACTCGAATCTCAACTGGACGCTCAAAGAAATCGATAGCCAAATTTTTCACCTCATCAGGCCATGTTGCACTCCACATCAGAGTTTGTCTTCTTGTCCTATCTGTTCGTTTGATAATTCTCTTGATTTCCGGCTCAAAACCCATCTCTAACATACGATCAGCTTCATCGAGCACCAAATAGGTGACATCTTTCAATTCGACAGCTTTGGAATCCAAAAAATCATTCAATCGACCTGGTGTTGCAAAAATGATCTCTGGACAAGTTGTTTTCAAGATTGAATGTTGAACAGTCCGATCTGTTCCACCATACAGGGAAACCGGCGGATAATGTCCAATATCAACACAAACTCTTTCCACCTGTTGTGTTAATTCTCGGGTTGGCAGTAGAACCAGTGCCTTTGGACCTTTGTAGACACGATTTTCATCCAATCTTTTGTCAATGTGCACAAGACCGGGTAATAGATAGGCCAATGTTTTGCCTGATCCAGTTCGAGCAACACCAATCATATCTCGCTTGGCCAAAGCTACCGACCATCCATAAGATTGTATCGGTGTAAGTTTGGTGATCTTTTTTCGATCAAGATAATCGACAATATATTTTGGCCAATTGCATGAGGCCACATTTTCCACTGGTGGTGGTATATCTTCACCATTCAAAAAGATTGAATCAAATTCAGATTTAGATGAATCTTTAGGACGATGATGTTGATGATTAACGGAATTGTCCACAATTGGCGACTCATTTCCACTTATTTTCACGGTACACAGTGAAGCACGATTGATTATTTGACCAATCGAATGATCATAGGTGAACTCAACACATGTTCTCCTAGATTTACACAAACTCAATAAATATGACCTACAATAAATAGTAGTCATCACCGTACAATATTAAATTGTCAACATTATTATTATTATCATCATGAGAATGAATCAGAATGAAGAATGTTCATGATGATGAACAGTATATCAAAATAACAAGAAGAAGTAAACAAACTAAACACGCTGTAACAGCATGTTTTGCTGTTATGAGTTCAAGAGCATGCTTCATGATGCCGCTTCCTCATGATTCAATTGATAATTTTGATTCATTCATTCATAGTTCAATTGATTGTTGTTCATGGTGTTCATGGTGCCTTGAGTGTTTAGTGCATTTCTTAAAATCCGAGAGAAGAGAGAAAATAATTTAAAATTTATAACTACTCAATTTTGTTCCTTATGTCACCCGCAACTTGATTACCATCAACGTTCTCGAAAATACTTTTGTGGCTGATTTGAATATTGTATGTAGTTTATTTGGTCTACTTAATTTGGCCAAAAATGTGTGGGTCTTATCAGAATTATGTTGTGAGAATATGAGAGAGAGTTATTTAAATGATATACTTACATGTTGATTTGAATTTGAGAAAATTTGGCTGGTTAAAATTGTTTCAACGAATGTTACTAACTTGTGAGAATACTTTCGAATTTTTCAAGGACATTGTATTTCAGAGGAAAGAGAAAAATTTTCCACGTTTTCATTTGATTGTAGTGGGCGTATAAAAGCTTAAAAAATTATAGTCAATGATCATCAAAATTTTTTTCACCCACAAAATTGGCTACATGATAATGTAGACACAATTTTGGAAGAGAAAAAGAAGAGAGAGAAAAAGTTTCAAAATGATTAAGATTGATGATATGCATGTAAAATTGTGGAAGGTCAGATGCAAATAGTTTCAAGAATAAGATGTGATCATGTGTTCCAAAGTAGTTATACAGTGTATATACTCTGATGGCATACATCAATCGATATAAGAATTGATTGAGTAACATAAGATAACAATTGCTCTTCCCTTCATTCACATGGCAGTTCTGATGATCAAGTTGATCATTAGTGATCTCATCATTTCTCTTCTTACTCAACACTTCCTTCGTCCACCTCGTACAAGTTTAATAGATAGTTTATACCTTTGACGTGCTTTCAAATTTGCTTTGTTTTTTATATTCCAAATTCTCATCTTCTCTTCTAGTCACCATCAATTGAGCAATGGATGTTGGATCCGGTGACAATCTTCCTGAGAATGAACCTCAAAGAACAAATAAGTTCGACAAAACGCTACTTGCCAGCTTTTTTACACTATCATTTACTATGGTAAGTTTACAAAATGCTGAGGAATTCAAAAAGTAGACTAATCGTTGAGCAAAATACCTAATTAATTTGAGTTTGATGAAATCATTTTTGAGGTACTTAAAATAAGATAACTTATTCGCTACAGAGTCATTTTACCATGATTTTGATCGTCATGATCACGTTCATTCGATCTTGAGCTCGCAATGTCAGCTATTTAATGTGGAAGATTATAGCTTAACTTCATCACATGCATTTCTTTCAACCAGGGACTTGTATATGAAATCCTATCGCCAACATTAGATGATCTTGCGAATATTACTAACTCATCTATTGTTGAGATCTCAACGTTATTCCAAGTTCGATCTGGAGCCTATGCGTTGGGCTCATTGACAGGTGAGTGTAACCACAGCATCGATTCATTTAAGGAGCAAAAAATTCTCATGAATCATTTAACATTAGGAGGTGGAATCTATCATATGACAGTTCCTCTAATAGCGATGGTGATAGCTCTTCTGATCAATTTGACGAGCATTACATGGGTTGGTTTTCTGAGAAATATATATCAGATGAATTTTGCCATTGCTATCAATGGATTCACCACCGGAATCATGGATGTCGGCACGAATGTCTATCTGCTGAGGTTTGTAGTCTTCATAAATTCTCGATACTCTAGAAACAGAATTCGATTGATACTCAAACAAATGATTAATTTATTTTCATAGATCGTATCAAGAAAAGAGCACTCCCTATGTACTGACTTTATACGCTGTTTTTGGTCTCGGATGCAGTTTTCTTAATATTTATACTGCTCCTTTTCTGTCACAAGGATCGTCGAATCTAACTTCTGTGGCTATTAATTCACAAGATACAAACTTAAATCAACTAGCTTCTCAGTCAAATGGTGTGATTTGGGTTCCTTTTCTACTGACCGGAATCTTCAATCTGTCACCATTGGTATTGTTACTTATCCTTTTTTTTCATCAAATGAGCTTTCCCAAGAATCAACGTCTACCTTTGATGACATCTTATGGGGAACAGAGTCGAGCTCAGGGGACTAATGAGAGTCCTAGGTCTCAACATAGCTTGATTTTGACAATTTTTGCTGGCCTTATGATAATGTTCTATTGTGGGGTTGATATTGTTTTCTCAGAATATTTGATTATTTCTCTCAAACGATCTTCATTGGGTATAAGTGGCTCTCAGGCATCCTATATGAAATCAGTTATGTACATATCTCATACTGCTGCCAAATTTTTGTTCATATACATTAGTACACTAGTCAAACCAGCAACTATTTTGATTGCCAATTGTCTTTTGACACTCTTCTCAAGCATGGTATTGATCTTTTGTTTTGATACATCAATTGAGATGATTTGGATTTTCATCGTAATTCTAGGAATATCCACATCATCCTTGTATCCATCGATGCTACCATTCATCAACGAATATCTCTCTATCGATCATCTCAACGGATCTTTGATGTTGTTTCTTGGCTCTATAATGGCGATAATTTATCCATCAATTATTGGATCATTTTTAGATCAAGAGCCAGCATTCAGTCTCTACCTAGAAGCTGGAACCATGATAATAACTCTCATACTGATTTTCTCAATCAAATATGTAGGAAAACAAAATAGCCTCGAAAATTCTTCCTCTCCACTTGCGAGGTTAGAGATCTCACCAGGCACTGAAGAGCAATGAGCTCATCTATGAAAAAATACCTCTTTCAAAATCTATACCTCACATGCATTCTTTGTCTATGTATTTGTGATCTAAAAAAAATTATTGTTATTAGTAAAACTAATTAATTTTAAAAGTTGTCACAATTCAATCCAAAATCAATTTTGTTCCGATTTTTTTTTGCGCTCAAAAAATATTCGAAAATTCAAATTTAGCGCTCTTTTCTCCATGCAAAAGCAAAGTTTAAACCGCTTTCATCAACACGTGCTTTATCATGTTGATGAGCATTTTTTGTCTTTGGTTTTTAATTTAATTGAAAAGTTTATATTAATTTATATTAATTTTGATCCTGTTGATAAGAAACTGTACTAGTGAGTGGTGGGAATCATGGGTAGAAAGACCAAAGTTGGAAAGCAGCGTAAAGATAGATTTTATAAGCTCGCCAAAGAGACAGGTATGTAGAGAATGTGGTTTGTTGATTGATAATCTGATTGATTTAATTCTATTTAAGGGTATCGATCTCGTGCGGCGTTCAAGTTGATTCAATTGAATCGAAAATTTGAATTTCTTCAGCGTTCCAAGGTTTGTGTTGATTTGTGTTCAGCACCTGGAGGATGGCTCCAAGTGGCTCAAAAATTTATGCCCGTATCAAGTGTTATTGTTGGAATTGATTTGGTACCAATAAAGCCTCTACACAATGTTATCACTTTTCAAGCTGATATTACTACATCCAAGTGTCGATCAATGTTGAGTAAAGAGTTGAAAACATGGAAAGCCGATGTTATACTGAATGATGGTGCTCCTAATGTGGGAAAAAGCTGGATTCATGATGCTTATGCTCAAATTCGATTGACACTGAGTGCTGTTCAATTGGCCTCCGAATTTTTGATGAAAGGAGGCTGGTTTATTACCAAAGTTTTCCGATGTAAAGATTACAATGCACTGGTGTGGTTGTTAAGTAAATTGTTTAAGAAAGTTCACGCAACTAAGCCTCAAGCTTCTCGTCATGAGTCGGCCGAAATATTCATTGTTTGTCAAAAGTTTTTGGCACCTGATTATATTGATCCAAAATTTTTTGATCCTTCATATTTATTCGAAGACATTGCCGCTCCTGATGCTGAGAAAAAGAAGAAAGCTGAGCTTCTCAAGCCTGAATCTGCCAAAAAGAAAGCCAAGCCTGAGGGTTATGCCGAAGGAGATTATACTCTATATCACAAGCTCAACGCTAGCAAGTTTATCAGAAGCGTAAAACATATTGAACTGCTCAGCGATGCCAGTGAAGTAAGTAATCTGAAGATTCCTCCATCAATTGCTTGACTGACATCTTCGTATCTCTTCTTCCAGATAATTCTCGACACAGATGAAATTCTGAATGATCCATTAACTACCGATGATATAAAAGAACTTTGCAAAGACATCAAAGTTTTAGGTAGAAAAGATATCCTGTAAGTTTTTCTAAGCCTTTCGTTGTGGTTTTTTTATTCATTGATTGAAATTTTTCCAGTGAATTGATCGCCTGGAGGCGTAAGCTCAGGAAAAAGCTGTTTCCTGATGAAAAACCAACAATCGAAACCGAAGAATTGGATCTGAAGGATGAGAATGAAGCCGATGATCTCAATGAAAACGATGATGATGATGATGAGTTAGCTCAACTCAAACGGAAGAAGAAGAAAATTCTGAAAGAGAGACGTAAACTTAATGAAAGAATGAGTCTGAAGATGGTCTGTGATAATGATCTCCATGAAGAAGATTTAGAACTTTTCCTACTGAAAAGCTTGAAAAATAGAAAAGAAGTCGACAGATTCCAAGAAATTTCTATGGATGAAGCGAAAAAAGGAGTTCTAGACTCGGATGATGATGATGAAGCAACTCTTCCGAAAAGAGTTCTATTCGATAGAGATTCAAGAGATGATTATGACTTCGAAGATGAAGATGTGAAACCTGACGACGATGATGATGAATTAAGTCAAGATGGCTCCCTTGGAGAAGATGATCTCAATGGTAAGATGGACGATAACTATGAAGGTGAAGATGATGAGGAACAAGGACTACTTGTCGATCTCGATGATCGACCTAAGGATGTGAAAAATGGCATGTTTTTCCAGCGGGAGTCGTTCGTTGATGAACAATTTCAGGATGATGAAGATGAAAAGATCATCAATGAAGAAGAGCTGGGCCGTAAAAGTGGCACTAAGAAGAAAACAAAGAAGGTGCATTTCGAAGATGACAGCGATCAAGATATTGTCCGAGATTTTGATGATGATGATGATGATGATGATGATGACAGTGACGAAGACCCTGACTCACGGAAAAGGAAAGAAGATCCTAGATTTAAAGAAAAGTGTAAGCGTAAGGTAAAATTAGATCCTGGTGGTCTTGCATTGGGAACTATGATGCTCGAATCCAAAAAGCAGCGAAGGGAAATTGAAGACGCCGCTTGGAACCGATACATGCATGCGGATCAAGACTTTCTACCCTCTTGGTTCAAAAAAGATGAAGAAGCTCATTTCCATAAGCCAATACCTGTTCCAGTTTCGGTTGTTAATGAATATAAGCAAAAGTTACAGGAAATAGATGCTAGACCTTTGAAAAGAGTGGTAGAAGCTAAAGCACGAAAGCGCAAGCGAGCTCAAAGAAAACTCGAAAGAGCGCGAAAGAAGGCCGAATCTTTGACGGAAGCTCCTGATATGAGCGAGAAGGAAAAAATGGCAACCATAAGAGGGTAAGATTCACTTTAGAACAATTTGTCTTGATTATGTTAACAATTTTTTCTCATTACAGTTTGTACAAGAAGGCTTTGAAAGAGAACAAAAAAGATGTCACTTATGTAGTTGCCAAGAAAGGTAAAATTAATCGAAAACCTGGTGCAATCAAGGGTCGTTACAAGCTTGTAGATTCGAGAATGAAGAAAGATAGACTTAAAGAGAAGAAGAAGTCTCAAAACACTCGACGAAAACCCCAAAGAAAAGATAAAGAACAAGATGGTCCATCCTCTAGACCACGAGGTAGAAGTGGACAGAGTAGAAAACCATCGCGAAAATCATCATCATCAGCTTCATCGAAAAAGAAATCATTTGGTCGTTTCAGAAAGCCAAAAAGCAAATAGGAGGGTTGCAAGCTGATACCATTGCGTTATTATTTTTCAAAATAAATTTTTTTATATTTGATCGCTAAAAAACATTTTTCAATCGGCAATGCATTTCGAAAACATTCTAATCCACAATTTAACCCCCATTCAGTTATGCAAGATATTTGATCAAATAATGTGAAGTTTTTTTCTCTCATCTGAAAAGTTCCAACATCACCGGTTCCGTTCATACATTTGAGAGATAAGCTGCTACTAGAACTATTCACAGAAATAGAGTTCATCGTGATGACTACTGCTATAAAGTGACAAAGACCAATCCATTTCTATTTTGAGGTTAGAAGAGTCCTCATTTATTTTTTCGAACCTAAGACAGGCTGGTTCCCTATTCACTTCATCAACCTGAGGCGGGAATATTTTCTTCTCTCTCTCTCTTTGCTATTTTTCTATTCTAGCATCCACCTAAACTGCTCTCTTTTGATCCTCTCTTTCTCTCTTTCTCTCTCTTCCTCTTTCTTTCTCCTAGTTGATGTCAACTACTCTCTTTTCTTTCTCTCTCTCTCTCTCCCTTATCTATCAATTGTCGAGAGGAGCTGATTACGGTGATAAGCATCTTTTTCTCTCCCTTGCCACTTTTTTCCCATAGTGATCACGAATAGGCTCATTTTTTTCTCTCTTTCTCTCTCACTAATATTTGGTGATTAAAAATGTGCTAAAAAGATCATTTAAATACCGTTATACATCGTAACTTTCACCTCACTTGTCTTTGAATAGTAAAAATCAGCGATTTATAGCGTCTAATTGTTTCCTATACGTACTTGATACAGTGTTGCAAGTCTGTGTGAACTTTTCTGGTCGTTCGTTCTCTTTCGAATTTTTGTATCCTTCGAAGACACACGAGCACGAAATATTAGTATCTGAATAAAGTGGCCATTGGCAGGAAGAATATTGACACCATGTCTCATGGTGAGATAATGGAACTGAATGTGAACGAAACTGAGTCACGGTAAGTATTTTCCAATTTGTTTGTCTCTAGTTCGTTAGTCAAGCTCTCTTTGAGTTCGATCATTCAATCAGATCGAGGTTGGTGTGGTAATGTCTTGACGGTTCCAAAATTGAATATTTGTTAGAAAATTTTCTACTTAAGTGCATTTATGTGTATTCTCTTTGATTTTTGATTGTTTCTGCCATACTTTTCAGCCATAATTCCATGATGAAAAATCATCCACTAGCAAATGGACTGTCAAATTCACCTTCATCTCGATTTCATGTTGCCCGAGTGTCTATATCGAATGATACGCCTATTGATATTGAATCGCGAAGAGTTTCACTCAGTTGTCCGGTCAGTCGAAAAGGTTCTATTGATCATAACACCAGTATCTATGACACAAGAGATACAAGGGAAATGAGAAGCTTTCGTCACTATACACGCGAAGCTCTGCCCAACATAAATCATTATCGACATGCAGCCTCAATACATGGTCATATCAACCGGCCAACATTGGAAGAACTCCATGGTAATTTGGATGAAAATTATAATCATGAGCCAAAGGTAATTGAACCATAGTTCATATTCATTTATACATGTGTTTGATTAACCTGGTGAAAAAATCTAAAATCAATCCCATTATCATGTGTCAAATTTTCATCTTCCAAGCAACGCGTCAACGCAAAATGCTTGATAGGAAAAAAAATATTGACTCGTTGCAACATTTTGATTCAATGTGTTGGACATTGATGATGGTTGAGAAAGAAAATTGAAGAGTTATCCAGTACAGTTTGGTTAGGTGTTTTGTATTTGTGATGTTTATCTGATTATGATTCTCTCTCTCTCACTTTTTCTCTTTGACTCAAAACTCTTTTCATGGGCTTTCCTTTATCTTCATATTATACGCGTATTTATTGAGTTCCGGTGATAGTAGGAAGTTAATTTTTCAAAATCAAAGATGATTCTTACAGCCTTGTGAACATACACAGAAATTCAACTAATCAACCAAGTTGACAAAGCGATGCCAAATCAATCTTGAACTGATAGTCTCATCCTCGATTCAATCATTGAAACTCTCTCCTCTCTCTTTTCTTTTTTCATCTTTCTCTCTCTCTCTCTCTCTCTCTCTCTCTCTCTCTCTCATGTGAAGGCCGCGTTACATTTGAACAATTGTCCACAGTTAGTCCTAGTTTTTTTTCGTGGAACATCAAGATTTACAGGTCCACAGTGAGTTTAATTTTCAAATCTCATTAATATACATCATATGATCAGAATGAAAAAATTTTTCGTAACTTTAAAAAAAATTTTCACACACAAAAATAATGCTCCAAGTCTGCTTTTGATAGACTCAATCATATTGAACGAATATAAATACATTTTCCTGATTGCTCAGTGAACCAGCCAGCAAGTGCACGAATCTATGGCTATTCTTCTTCATCTTCTTCTGCTTCCATCAGCCTTCTCATCAGCAGATGGTCTGATGGCAAAGACACACATTTATACATAGAGTAGAAGGAGGTGAAGATGCACTGTGATCACATGATAAATATGCTCTGATGAAATTTTCAAAAGACTTTGACTCGCTTAGGCAATGAATGGATAAACATGATGATGGGGCGATACATGTTAGAGTTTGTTTGAGGAACATTATAATTGAATGGTAAAAAAACATTGATCCATGATTCCTTGTAACAAAAATTTCCTGTGATTTGATTTTTCGATTAGGGAATTCATTATGATTGCATTTAACAGTACACTACCACTCGGATGAGAATTGAGAGGGAAAAAGAAAGTGCATTCTCCAGGATTTTCCACATGTATTCTTGCATGTTACATGATGAGGATGTGTTATGGTGAAAATTTCCATCGAATAGTCCACCCCTCTTTGAAACTGACATTGACAATAATCTGAATGAAATTGTGTATGTGTGCTCGTTAGATTTTCAATCACTTTGTTCATGATCAAAGGTAAACAGGAAATATCATTTGCGCTTTTTCTTCAACCAATCCATAGCCTCTCTTCAATGGGATCCTCAATAGATGATGATTCATCTCTTATGTTACTTTTTCGCAATGTTTTCATGTTTATGATTTTATGAAAAAAAATGACACAAGTCCTCAAAATTGGAAGTTTTCGATAACCAGTGAAATACTTGGTTCTCTTGGAAAGAATTTAATTGCATTTGGAAGGGTTTGACCAAAATTGTCTGACAAATCGTAAGATGTGCAATTAGCACAAAAATTTGTGATAAATTAGATGCTCAAATATTACCATCATGGAACGTATTTTGATTCCCATATATTACACCAATATAAATGCCGGTAATATACAATAGATGTGTGAGATATAGGTGAAAAAATAGGTAATGAATAAATGTGAAATAGTTTCAGAGAAGTATCATTTCTATCAACATACACTCACATATAGCCTTGAATAGAAATTGATGGTAAATTCGTATCGACCGAAAAAATATGGTATTTATTCAACAAATAATATCTTCAAGATTTTTATTGTTTTTAGCTCAAGAAAAAAATGAACAAAAAACTTTCGGCATCTTCTCTTTTGATCTTTTTCTTCAACTAATCTCAATACTCTAAGGAAGCCAGATATAGTTACCCAAATGTTGCTTACAAGTTCAGTGGTGAGAGGCATCGACCATACACTGAAAATTTTATGTATACACACTTGTGTGTGCATGATAATCAATATCATTTCGTGACAATGCTCTCACTAGATATATTAAGATGTGGTTACTGTTGATATTGCTCTTGAAATCAAGCTACGTACCATAATTCAAATCAAGGCTCTATCAAGGAACGCGCATCGAATTAAACTAACCCAAGATTTACCGTTATAAAGTATACATTATCACATAGAGAGGTGTCTCGTTGGCGGGAAGATTTTTTTTTCGCTTCAGAGCTGTAGTTCAATGTATGCTTAGAAGCATATATTACACGTAGCTAGATATATTAATAGTTCTGTCAAGTCAGATCTTTTGTCTTTTCTAAAATTATCAATTTCAAAAGTCTCAATAGACATAATCACTATTAAACTAGACACATTGTGTCAAGGTTATGATAATCTCTCACGAAAATGGGTCACACTGTGTTTGAATTTTTTTTAATCTTTCATGATTTGTTTCGTTTTCAAGAGAGCTAATCTTTGATTTGTTTTGTTTATCCATCTTTTTCTTCGTTTTTTGTCTCTCAAAGGTCCAAGGTGAAATTAACACACCATCAAGTGTGAAGTTTGGATGGATTGTTGGAGTCTTTGTAAGTAATCATGATGATAAATGAGTGTGCCTCACTACATTATATTTCATATACTTCAATCCTAGGTTCGATGCTTGGCAGGAATATGGGGAATTCTACTCTTCTTACGGTTATCATGGGTATGTTTCTAACTGACGATTACCAAATCATTACATGATTACAAGATTTTGAGTGCTGAAATTTTCACCATATTCTAGATGGTTGCTCATGCTGGCACCGGCCTTGCCTCGGTGGTAATCCTTGTATCTTCGGCCGTCACACTGATAACGGCCATATCAATGTCTGCCATCTGTACAAATGGTGAGGTCAAAGGTGGAGGAACTTATTATATGATCTCTCGAAGTTTGGGACCAGAATTTGGAGGATCCATTGGTGTAATATTTTCACTCGCAAATGCTGTCGCGGTGGCCATGTATACAGTTGGATTTGCTGAATCAGTCAACATGCTGCTGAAGGTAGATGAATTTTTCAAACTAATTATTCTATTCTTGGGGTTTTAACTTTTCGAGTTTGAAATCATCACAGGCTCATGGGATGCAAATTGTCGAAGGAGATTTGGACAACATGCGAATCATTGGCTGTTCAACGATGATCGTCTTCTTGATAATTGTCTTCATTGGAACTGAATGGGAAGCTAAGGTAAGCCCTTGTTCGGAAAAGATAAGTTTAATACCACCAAAATACATTTAAAATTATTAATAAATGAGCTGATGAATGATTCTTTGTGAAATCTTTTTCATCAGTGTCAAGTTTTCATGATAGTCATTTTGATCGGTGCCATTCTTGATTTCTTGGTTGGATCTTTGATACCACCCGATCAATATGAGAGAGATCGAGGCTTCATCGGTTGGAATTGTAAGTTGAGATAATTTTGATTCGATTGATCATAATGATTAAAATTTCTGCTCTTTATCCATTTTTAAAGGGACTCTTACAAAAGAAAATTTTTACCCACAATTCCGTGGTGGTGAAAGTTTTTTCTCTGTATTCTCGGTATACTTTCCCGCTGTTACTGGTATCCTTGCAGGAGCCAATATATCTGGAGATTTGAAGGTATCATATCATTTTTTCATATCACTCTAATCGATGGATTGTGAATTTCAAGAAATCAAGAGGAATAATGGAAAAATTTTTCACCTTTCAGGATCCTCAAAAAGCAATTCCTCTGGGCACAATTTTGGCTATTATTGTAACTTCAATATCATATTTGGCTTTTGCCATCATTTTTGGTTCCACAAGTTTACGAGAGGTCATTGTCAATGGAACAGTGGTTGAAATTGAAGGAGTGAAGCAAGGCCTGTACACTAATTTCAGTATGGTTGAACTGATAGCCCTTTATGGACCTCTGATTTATGGTGGAATTTTTTGTGCTGCTCTATCATCTGCATTGGGTAGCTTTGTGTCAGCACCAAAAGTATTCCAAGCACTTTGTCAAGATAAACTTTTTCCATTCATCGAATTTTTTGGCAAAGGATCTTCAAAAAACAATGAACCCTATCGAGGCTATGTATTGACATTCATCATCGCATTTTCGTGCTGTATGGTAGCTGATTTGAATGCTATTGCACCGATTATATCCAATTTTTTTCTAGCCGCATACACTTTGATCAATTTTTCATGCTTCCATGCCTCATATTCGAAAAGTTTAGGCTTTAGGCCATCGTTTCGCTACTATAACAAGTGGATTAGTCTCATGATGTCACTACTCTGTGGTGTTATCATGTTTATCATGAATTGGGTGACTGCTTTGGTAACCTTTGTCATCGTTCTTGCCCTCTACTTTATTGTACTCTATCGGAAACCAGGTATTTATTCAACCATGCCACCAGAAAATGATTCTATTTATCACATATGATCTAAACTTTCCACTTTCCATGTTAAATCAGTGGATCATTATTCATGGAATCTTCATTCTCTAATCGATGATATCTTTTTCTCTTTTACTATTTTATTCTAGATGCCAATTGGGGCTCATCAACTCAGGCACAAACTTATCGATCGGCCTTATATGCTGCTCACAAACTGAATTTCATGCCTGATCACATCAAAACTTACAGGTATTAATACTGATCATCATCAGTTCTAATGATTGCCCAGCGGATATGATTATACTCATCATTATCATTGATCATAATCGTAAAATGATAAATATCTTGGAATATATTTAGAAATATTTTTCATAATTTTTTTTTTGAATCAACAGTAGCACGATAATGATGATGATGTCCATTCAGAGTGATTGCATAACAAATCTTGATCTGATTCTTGTCGAAATTGAATTTCATCAGATCATTTATCAAGCCAGCCGTTTATATCATTATTTTTATTCCTTTTTCTTCTTCTCTTTCACAGGCCACAAATACTTCTCTTCTCTGGTAGCACAACTGCTCGACCAGCTCTAGTTGATTTTACATACTCTATTGCTCGGGGTATTGGAATGCTCACCTGTGGCCACATAATTCAAACAAAATTATCTCACAAAATTCGTGAATCTATCGTGAACAAGAACAATGAATGGCTTCGAATTCGAAAAGTTAAAGCGTTCTACTCACTAGTGGATGATGATAGTTTCCTTTCAGGAGCATCAAGCTTAATTCGGGTAAGTTTCAAATATAATTTGATTAATTTGATTTTTCTATCTAATTTCTATCAAATTTTTATATATTTTGTATGCCTATTTTATATACACTTAGGCAACTGGTATTGGAAAATTGAAGCCTAATATCGTTTTTTTGGGCTACAAGAGTGATTGGCAGCAATCTGAGAGTCAAAATTCTTTGCTCAACTATTTCAACGTGATTCAGTAAGCTTATTTTGCTTATTCAATGACTAATCAAAATCACTTTACGTTCACACTTAACATAATCAACACTCTTCTTCCTCCAGTGAAATACTCAATCATCATATGGGCATTTGCATACTTCGACTTGAAAATGGTTTCGATTATTCACATTACGGCTCATTGACCAAGATATTTGAATCAATGGAAGAAAAAAATCATAACGCATTCTTCAATAGATCATTTACAAGTGTTGAACTATGCAAATCATTTCAAGAATCACTCGACAAGTGTACAGATGATCGGAAAACATCTTCATCAGCCGAGCTACAAGGTGAAGGATCCATTCATTTACTTAATCATTTTCTCTCTCTCTCTCTCTCTCTCTCTCTCTCTCTCTCTTGGTTTTCCTTCTTATTTAAACAACACTACCGAGGCCAAAATGTCGATTGCTGTCACTTTTGCTGGCCATTAAATCAGTGTTTACATTCTGATCGCCATCATCAACAGATTTTTTTTCTTCACACATTTTCTTTTCATTCTTTTTTGCTTCTCATTTCATTCATTCTCTTTCTCTTTCTCTTTCACGATCGGTATTTCTAACAGGTACTTGTAGACTGGCTCAAGATCCCACGTCGTCATCATCGAGTAGCAGTGAAAACAATAATGACAACAAACACAGCATCATAATCGAAATGATGGACAGAGAACAGCGACGTATGAGCAGTTTTAAAGGAAAAGATCGTAAAATGGGTCCATCAAAAGAGTTGTCCACCTCTGATCTGATGAATATAGACATCTTCCGGAGGAAACAGAAAAAATCAACCATTGATGTGTGGTGGCTGTACGATGATGGTGGCTTAACACTTTTGATCCCATATATTCTCAGTAATCGAAAGCAATGGTTTGTAGTTGTTCTGATTGATAATTCTGAAAATATCGTGCAGATTGTGATGATTTTAAAAAATGACATGAAAACTTGGTCAACACTCAGAATGCACCAAGCATCTGGATATATTGTATTTTCAATGGATAATTTTGTGATTTTTTTCTATCATTGTCAACAGGAGAGGATGTAAATTGCGAGTGTTTGCATTGGCTAACAAGAAGGACGATCTGAACAGGGATCAGCGTAATATGGTCGCCCTATTGAATAAGTTTCGAATAAATTATACCGATGTTATCGTTATACCCAACATTGTTAAGCCACCGAGTGAAGAGAATCAGAAAAAATTTGCAAACCTAATACAAAAGTGGCGTACACATGATTCAACCGAAAATTGTCCACCAAACATTGATCACAATAATCTTCTCATATCTGATACCGAATTTGCTGCTATGAAAAATAAATCCAATCGTCACATAAGGTTGCGAGAGCTATTGGAAGAACATTCAATGGATTCATCATTGATAGTAATGTGAGTAAAATTGCAAATGAAATTTTGGAATCTCATATCATGAAACATTTTCAATCTTATTACTCTAATTTCAACATCCAGGACTTTACCTATGCCTCGATTGAATTCATGTTCAGCCACAATGTTTATGGCTTGGCTGGAAACATTGACCAATGGTATGCCTCCATTCCTACTGATCCGCGGATCCCAACAGAGTGTTCTCACATTCTATTCCTAATACAACAATATTTTTTAAAAAGAAAATATTCTATCTTATTGGTATTATTTGATGGACAGAATTGATTGTTCAAAAAGTTTATATATGCATAATCACTTTTTTTTCACTCATTTATTATCATTCTCATCGAGACATTCTTTTTGCCACAACAGCAAACATGCAAACATTTCTTTTTCTTCTTCTTTCGATCATCCACAATTTCATTAAGATTACATTCACAATTGTCAAATGTATTCCGGTCAAGTGATCACCTCTTCCACGACTACAAAAATGATTCATTAACCATCATCAATATCATCGATTGGATTCATCAATTGAATACAGGTCAAACCTATCGCCTTGATTTTCATGAGCGCACAGATCCACACAAATTGTCAAAAATGTTTCACTGACCCATAATCTTTTTTTATTTCATTTCCCATGTTCGTGTTTTGTGTATGTGCTCATCACCGGAATGATGGGGATAAATTTTTGCCATGTTTCCATTCACAATTGCTTCTCAATTCCTTCCTCTACTGTTCCTCATTCTTTCCCAATATTATGAAATAGATAGTGAAAAACTACTGCTACTACTTGAACTTAAATCTTATTTTTTCTTCTACCATTTATCATCATATTTTTATGACTTACGTACGATTCACATACGTAAAACGTTCATTCATCTGAATCAGACTGAATGAATGAACATGAACTTCACCTTCGTCATCATAACAACGAATTGGGCCCATTTTTTTGTCTCATGTTTTCTTGATCTCTCTCTCTCTCTCTCTCTCTCTCTCTCTCTCTCTCTCTCTCTCTCTCTCTCCAAATCTTCTGATATTTTTCCTACTCACTTGTGTAAAC
>QZCP01000195.1:0-21315 GCA_003956705.1 Brevipalpus yothersi | reverse complement strand
AAAATACAGTTAGTAGTAGTGGCTCGTCACAACCGGAAAGTGATAGCAAAGGAAAGAAAAATTTTCATTATCAATTGCTCTCCCCAACAATGATGATTCATATTGATTGGGAGAGAGAGATATTCTGAAACTCGACAGTTTATCATGAAGAATGAACTTTTGGTCAATTCTTTCAGCTTGATTTTTTTAATCTTTCTCTCTCTCTCTTTCTCTATTCGTTTTCCTAAGGAACCCATTCTAAGCTATCCATGAGCCTACTGAAGAATGAATGGTTTTACTCTTAAACAGAATCTTTTCCCATGTGCCCTTGATCGATCTGATTGAATCATAAGTTCTCTGGAAAACGTGTGTGTGTGTGTATTTTCTTCTTCTTTAAAAATTGAATAATAGAATATATGCTATCATGAAAAATAGAGACAAAAAAGTGGCTTATAGCCGACAAAGATTAATAATAAGAAATGAGATAGAGAGGGAGAGAGAGAGCAAACATAATTCATTCATCTTCTCCTGGTAGAAATATTCCATGAATTGTCGGTGGAAATTGGCATGTTGGTCTTGGTAGAACAGCACGAGCCATTTCTTGCATATTTTTGGCATCCAATACACCCAGATAATGGCCTTTATCCAAATCGCCTTGCATAACAGCAGTCAATATGACACCTTACCAGCAAAATAAAGGACAAGAGAATATCGAAGATTAATATTTTTTCGCTCGATGTGAGAGACAAAAAAAACAAGCCACAAGATTTTTTTCCCTTACCATCATCTTCACTTAGGCATCCTGGCCTCGGAACGAAGAATGCTTCACCAGGAAAGGCATGTACAGTATCGGTCCATTTTTTGACAGTTTTACTTTCCGAATCAATTTTACAAACTGAATTGGCGAAATAACCTTTCTCAAAAGTTCCACTTCCGTAAATGTATCGGTGTTTGAGGCCAGAATATGCGTTGTTAATTGTTGGTGCCTCGAAGCCTTACAAAAAGAGAAAGATAGAGAGAGAGAGAGAGAAATATATTTCGGTGAATAACCATTAAAGAGAGAGAGAAAGTTCATCTCACTCCCGATATTCATGATACCTAAACGTAAACATCAATACACCATTCATGATTGGAAGAGAGAGAGAGAAAATCGAACATGTCATGAAACGAATGAAGGTGATATATGATGGTGGGTTTACATTCCATACTAATTCCAATACACACACACACACACACTTACCAGGTGGGGCCAATTCTTCCCATGTTAGCCATACTGCTCCGTCACCACGTCGATGTGCGGACGAAGTGAATCCATCAATTTGAACCATATTTATTGATTCATCATTGCTCTAGAAAAGGAAATGGAAGAGAAAGAGAGAGAGAAAAAAAAGAAAATAATACCTTATGAATCGAATTAGCCAAAAAGCGTTAAGGTCTATGCTTAGTTTATGATTCAATTAATATGCAAGAGAAAGCAAAATTGGCTATTTTCGAAAGAGAAAATTTTCTCTTTTTCTTGGTCAATGTTTATGTACTCTCAAAGTAATGAGAAAGAGAGAAAAAAGTTTTCTCTCTCGAAAAAAAACATTAAACAAATGTTAACAAGCATATACACACAAGTCTGTTTAAGTTAAGATTGAGAGTAAATATTGCTACCTTGAATTGACATCTGTTAAAATTGATTGTTACTATCAGAGAGCGAGAGAGAAATCTTTTCTTTCTCTCATTTACAATACCAGCTACTATTAATTGCTACCAATAAATATACAAATCCAACACATTGGATTCATGGTTAAAAAAGTCTTTACTTTGATGATCAAAGTGTTACTTTTTACGATAGAATAGGAATGACGAAAGTTAGATAGATGGAAAGACATGTAAATTCTGTCATCTTGATTCTCTCTCCCTCTCTCTCGATCTTAAATTTCGAAACTATGTGTGTAAGTGACCATAAAAGTAACAGTCCACAACGATAATAACGATAATAACAACCAATCGAATCGAATATCGTTATTATTATTGATCATGCATGATCAAAAAGTATATATATATGTGTGCACTTACCAATCGATTTTCAAGTGGAAACACAAAACGACGTGCTATCGGTGGAGACTTTTCGCTCCATTCATTACGACGTAAACGCTTGATGTGATATTTTTCCAGTATTGATACATCATCGTATGCAATCAAATCAAGTATAATATAGCCATCATGTTCATATGCATTGATCACATGGAAAAAAAAGAATGCATCCGATTCATAGCGTACTTTCATCTCTTTACCAGTATTCTTATCGATTATATGAAATTTTGTTGACTCCTCTGGTCTCCATTCCAGACATTCTTCAAGTGATTTTCCTTTCGCTGTACATGTTGCCAATTTAAATGCATTCACAACCAATGGCTGTTCAATGATAATTATATAGTTTATGGACATGGCAAAACTGTGAACATAACTGAAACACGTCTTCCAGCTGGATGGTATTGTGCATATTATCATTGATGATCGAAAAGCATTGGCAGTAACAGATTCTGGGGAAAACAATTTTCATGGACAAGAGAGAGAGAAAAGAATAAGTTCATTAGAGTTAATTTTTGATGGCTAAAAAGAGAATAATTTTTTTTGAACATGTCTTCCAGAGAGGTTTTGGTGAAATCTTAAATTCAGAGGTGTGCAAAAATAATGCTGATCAATTTTCCATATAAAAATTATCATCCAAGACAGTTATTGATTTCATGGAATCCACAGATGATGCTTGGTGAGCATAATCAATTATGCAAAGGCTGATTGATCATGAAAATTGGTGAGCCTATGTTTTCATGCTTCAAATTTGCTAGCTTACATGTTTCCACCAAAAAATTTCGGACAGCATTTCAAAATGAGCATATATCCACCATGAAGATCAGTGGAATATCTCAGAACGATTCAAAATTGTGCAATTCATTCAAAATCTTCTGCTAAAACCCTACAAACAGGCAAATCGGTTAGATCATCAGCTTTATCGAAATTATTTTGGCTGCATAATTCAAGTCAAAAATTCAAATCAATTCGAAACCCATCGATAGTGGTGACTTGAGAAGGGAACAAATTTTACACTTTCAAACAATATTGGACAAAATAGTGATAAAGAGGAGAGAGAAAAATAATTTGCAATACCTGCCGAATTAACTCCTGATTGTCGAGGAACCTTGTAGATTTGATATCGCATGCCTGTCAAAAAGCTGGTTCCAACATTATAGTAGTAGCCATCGGACTTTGAATAGAGTGGATGAGATGAGGATAAATTGACTCCCACGACCTTGTCGAGGTTAATCTGGTGATAAATAAGAATAAGAAGATGAAGAGAAAGTAAGTGAGAAAGAGAGAGAGAAAGAGAAAGAGAGAGAGCGAATGAAGAGGTAAAATTAAAAGATATGCTGATAAAGATGAAAGGAGAAAATCGAATGAGGGGAAAGAGAGGGAAGAGGAGGAGAGAGAAGAAAGTGAAATAAGATGAATGAAAAAGAGAGGTAGAGAAAGTGAAAAGATGAGGACATCTTCGAGAGCATCAAGGAAGAGGAAAGATGGAAGGATGAGGATGAAAGTGGTTCGTTCGAAGATAAACATGGTGATGGACATGATAGAGGGTAAGTTGGAAGAGAGAGAGGGAGAGAGAGAGAGAGAAGATGAGTGAGAGAGAGAGAGAGGATCCCACTGATGATGATGCAAGATGGAAAGGTAATCACAGTGGGTGGTTAGGTTGATTGGCTGGTTGAAATGGTAAGTGTTATGATGATGATGGTGAGGGTGAAAAATTTTTCTCTTCTTTTCTGATCCACAAATAAACCCTCCAACTGGTAATCCAGTTTGTGGCTAGAGAGAGAGAGTCAGACTAACGGTTTTAAGGATGAGAGAGAGAGAGAGAGAGAGAAAGATGATCACTTTTCAACTCTCACCTTTTCAAGTGAATGTAAACTTTTAGCTTCAATTTTCCAAATATTGCAACTTTCCGTGGCCACAAACAGATCATCATTCAGTATGTATATATTGGATATATCATTGTCAGTTAAATCACTGGGAACCACACGTGATAACATACGGCTGAGTACACTTTTACTTGGATCCGGATATGCTCGAGTACCAAATTCAGTGTATATCGGCTTGTGGACAGTGGTCATTTTACGATATGCATCTGAATCAACAAAACGTGATGAATAGAAAACTTGACCACGATTGATACGAAATTTAACCAGTATGGCACATCCATCAAGCCAATGATTCAGGGTGAATCCATCTTTAAGATCCCATTTACCTGGACCAAGACGAATCAATGATCCATTCAGCCAATCTGGTATGGATCCTGAACAGTGGTAGAAAATGAAGTAGTGTATGATGAAGATGAAGAAAAGTGATGAAAGAGGAAGGAAGGAAGCAAGTTATCATCATGGTAAGGTCAACTATATAATTTTTGTCTCTCTCTTTCACACACATACACACTTTTCCATTCACACTTACCGGTCACATTTGCCTCAATTTCGGGTGGACATTCTTGAACAGATTTGAAAAATGATTCGATAACGTAATCATTATCATTATTCACGTTTTCCATCATCTTTTCACTCATTCCAATGCGTTGATGTGAGGATTACTAATTCTTTTTTAATATCTTTTCCACTGCAAAAAAAAAGTACAATAAAAAATCATAAATATTGCAAAGTTGATCAAGAAAATTTTGTATATTTAACACAACCTTGTCTATCTACTAAATTGTTTTTATAAATGTTTCAACGGAAATACGTTGCGAATCAACATCACATACAGACACATAGAGAAAAAGATGGGTAATTAAGGCTATGAGTACAAGAAGGAAATGAATCAACTCACCTAGATAAATGGCAATGGAATGTGTATGTGTATAACAAGATGAATGATGATGAATGATTCAAAGCAAAACAGAGAGAGAGAGAGAAGAGAGAAGAGAGAAGAAAAGATGATTAAGCAAAGGTAACAATCCAACAGGCCATAAGTGATATTATTGAATGATTGAACACAAACTCAATGTACACGTCGTTGGTGATGATCAAGTAAAATTTGCAATGGACTCTCTGAACATGAATTTCTCTCTTCTCTCGCCTCTCTCATGACATGAATATTTGACCAAATATTATGTATTCAATTCTTATCATTTACTTTCAATCGAATATGGGGGAGAGAGATATTCCCGCCATTGTTTCATGGAGATGTTACAGATAATGTCCAATGCTCTACAGCTTGTAAGCCAATGGACATCATTTTTGATACTGATTGCAAATTCTTTTCCCCATCTGCATCTGCATATGCTTCGATATTGGGTCTGGTACAGTTCAAGTCATCTTGATGTAGGGAAGAGAAGAGGAATGATAATGAAGAAGAATAGTGTGCATGTAGGCACTTTCATACAGAATACTTTTTGTCACAAATGTACACGCTTTTAAGCATTATCCAATATCATGATCGTTTGCAATCGAACATGATAAGGAAGATGAAGACGAGTATGTGTGTGAGTATGTGAAAAGGAAAGAAAGAGAGAGAAAGTGGACTCAATTGATCAGAATCATCTTCTTCCTTTTGCAATCAAGTGAAAGTGGAACCATGATCGACGCTCGTCGATACTATTTTGATTAATTTAATCAGCTTTTGACTTTCACCCTCACCCTTCCAATCATCTAGACTCTCTCTCTCTCTCTCTCTCTCTCTCTCTCTCTCTCTCTCTCTCTCTCTCTCTTTCGTTAGTAAAGTGAGCAAAGTTATGAAAAGTTGCAAACTGATGGACAGATCTTCCTCTCCTTCAATGAACGTTGATAGTGTTGACTCTTCTTCATCAATATTGCCCCAGGCAATACACCCAAAAATACGTCTTCCATGTAGCCAAAAGAAAGAGAGAGAGAGAGAGAGAGAGAAAGAGAGAGAGATTCACACACAAGGGGGGAGGAAAGAGAGAGAGGTTGAAATGCGATTGTCTGAATCTATCTGATGTTTACCCGGTTAAGGAGAGTTGAAAAGAGAGAGAAAAAGAGAGAGAGAGAGAGAGAATGTGAGTGAGATGCTTCTTCTCTGAGGGAGAGTTTTGAAACTTTACTGATGCTGTGCCAGTTTGGAGGTTCTTTAACGTTAAACTTCATGTTCGAGTTTTAATGTGTCTCTCTCTTTCTTTCTCTCTCTCTCTCTCTCTCCATCATCTTACGATTTTTCTCAATCAATTTTTGATATATTTCAAATTTCATAAACAGTTACTCTATCGTTTGAGTGAACATTTTTTGGGCCCACTGTATTGATTGCTATGAAATGATACCATGTGTCGATTTTTAATATTATCATGATGTTTAACATTGTTGGCAAATTTTGTGTGGTATTCTTTTACCGGTGCTCATCGATTATTACTTGAGAACAATTTTTTCCTTCTTTATCCCACCATCAACCGTTGACAATATATATATATCACCACCGTTTTTATCAGTGTATGTGTGTCTGTGTATATTTATGTATGCATCATTGTATTTCAAATTATCCAGAGGACATTGATCACAGACATACTCTCACACCCTAATCTCCGAAATACTTTACATCATCAGTGCGAAATATACATATTAATTTCAAACAAACTATTATCGTAAGTTCATTTCCGATATTGACAAATCTTTATACCATACACACACACAAACACACACACAATTGACCTTCCATCTACTCATCTGGACTTCATGTTCCAGAAAGAAAATGGAGCAATTCTTACCGATAGATTGTCAGTTGTTATATAAGATCTGGTTTTTTTTCGTCACCGTTCTTATTGAGAAAGAGAAAGAGAGAGAGAAAAGATTTTTGCTAAAAATTTTTTCAATTCCAAATGATAAATACACACCATCATACTAATTTCCCAGAAGCGACATATCGCCTGACAGATGTGTGTATGTGTGTATGTGTGTGTGTATATGGTGCGGATGTTGGTTGAGGCTAAAAAGAACAGTTTTTTTCTTTCTATCAATTTTTTTTTGACTTTTTAATGTGTCAAATGAATTTTTCTTTATGGGATCATTCTGTATGTGATGTGTGTATGTTGCCTGTATGGATCAATGTCTATAATCTTTCCTTAACATAGATTTTTTTTGCCTCTTCTTCTTCTCCTCACTCTTTTGAAATTATCATCATCATTTTATTTCCCTTCATTCTGATCAATGAACATGAGTTTCAATATATATATATATATATATATATAACATATACCATACGTGTATCACTGTATATATTGGGTGTGAAGAAGATAGTTTAATTCATAACCTCAGGCATCATGATCATGATTAGGCCATCAGGTACAGGGCATCCGGTTACCCATCAAGTAGCCGGTACTTGTCAGTTACATGATATCGTTAAGAGAGATAGATAGAAAGAATTAGTATCAGAAGTTTCAAAATTTTTCTCATCTCATGTAACTACATCTTCTTCTTCTGCTTCTTCTCAGATGGGCAACAATTTTAGACAGTAATACAACTTGAAAAGGGTTATATATTGACTTATTACTCCTCCCCAAAGAAACCTAGATTTTGTAAGCAATTTATATGAACACATTCTAATGTACACAATTCTACTGATGATTCATATGAATCATTATTATCATTTCAACATGATGCTACCAATCATAATGCTCAAAATTCTGAGCTAATTTTTGCAAATGAATCATTTTTTTCTCCTCTTAATTACCTTCCACACTAGACTATCCCTATGATTGCTCTCATTAGTATCTAATATCTTTGAGTCATAACATTTTTCTCAATCTTCCACTTATTTTGACTTCCTTTTTTGTCTCTTTCTCTTTCTCTCTCTTTCTCACCTTGTTACTGTGTCCAATGGATGCGGAAGATGATTTTGAATTCTACTCGATCACGATTTCAAATATAACCGAAATAACCATCTTCCTGTGCCTTCTTCTTCTTCATTTTCTTCTTCATCATGATCGTCTTCTGTACTTGGGTTACTTACTCCTCTTTTCATTCATACTTGCATACACATATACACATAAAATGTCACTGAACGATGCTGAATTCAGTATACATTCAGTATATATATTCGAGTTGAAAAGATGTGTGTATGTATACATGTTCATTTGCTTGGATTGTTGATCTCTCTCTCTCTCTCTCTCTCTCTCTCTCTCTCTCTTCCTTTATAGTTACCTGTAACTACTTATTGGTATATACATATATACTGAAAAGTACATACACACCATGTTGATGAAAAAAAATTCTTTTTTCTTCTTCTCTCTCGATTTGGGCGTGAAAATTGGTTATCAATTACTAACTTTTGCTTTTCTCTCTCTCTTTCTTTCTTTCCTCATCTACTGAGCAATACAGTTGACAAAAAGTTGGAATAGATTATTTACTAGAGATTTGGATGAACAGAGTTGCTCGATGCGCGTATACGTTTACGTTGGTGGAGAGAAAATCTGTGACTAGCTAGTTAAGAATCAAAATCCTTAGTAATCTTTGATTTCCATAAACACAATTGTTGGCTTATTAAAATGCAAGGAAAAGAATAGATTGAGAGAGCTTGTGTGTGCATGTCTACATACGTGTATAATACTTTTGATTATTAAGATAGACAATTTATTGAAGGACAAATGAGGACAAAAAAGCATCTACAACGATTTTAGTAAGCCAGAAGGTCAATTTATATTTTAAAGGAGATCATCATACAAACATATACACACACAGCTTGATTTCCACAATTTTCAAGAGGCTTCTGAGAAGAATAATTTTTTTCTCTTCTAACTGAGAAAGTCAATCCAAAAGATGAAGAAGAAAAAATTATCTTCTCTCTCTCTCACTATCACTAATTCAATCATTATATTAACTGTATTTGAGAACTGTTGGAATAAAACAGTTATTCCATACTTTCAATCTGATTGACCAAGATGAGCATGAATATTTAACTCATAAATTGTTGTTGTCCAGAGAATACTGTTTGTACATGAAAGATAGAGAAAGAGAGAAGAGAGAAGAAAAAAAATATTTTATAAATTCTTTTTTATTAACTCTATTCATCATTCAATTTTGACAGCATACTGAGGAAAAAGAGAGAGGAAAAGAAAATCGAAAGATGAAAAGAAAGAGAGAGAGAAAGAGAAAGAGAGATTGAAAGATGAAATAAGGTCTAGACTTTTATTTTCCGGAACATATATATTTTCTTCTTCTTCTTCTTCTCCTTCTTCATCATAATAATTTTACCACTTTTTCTAGTCCAGTAGACAAAATCCGTTCTCATTTTGAGTCTGATGAGTTTTTGAGACATATATACTGAGAAAGAGAGAATCACTTATATTAACGATGATGATATCGCTGATAGGGTCACCCATCAGCATCGGCAAACGTATTGAATGTATGTATTGATTGGTACCTAATCAATTGGTCAATGATATGGATAGTTACAGATGATGGATTGGATGAAGTGGAAGAGAAAGAGAGAGGTAAAGGTAGAAATATTAGAGCTTCGTTCAGGTTATATGGTAACCCTTTTTGCGGTATGTTCAGTGATCAATGATAAAATGAGGGTGGAATATATAGTGTGATAGAGAAGGGCTTAAATGTGAAGAGGGAGAGGAAAAAAACGGTTATGTATTGAATAACACTTATTTTTGGGTAGATATACCTGAGATGATATCGTGGGACAGTAAATTCACCGAAACCAGGTTTGACGGGCTATTTGATTCCGATTTCCGGGTGATTTGATATCAGTATATACACCATCCAATACACTTCTATCTATCTTTCCCATATTCAATAGCAACAACAACAACTTTTTTTTTCTATCCTCAACGAAGCCTCAGTAACACTTGATGCCAATCGTCGTTATTATTATTATTGAGCTTAGTCTGTTAGGGAGAATCAATTGATGCTTTACCTGTCTATCATCAAGTGTTTAACTCTTTCTGATTCACGATTCATTCGCTTGAAATTGAGAGAATCGAGAGATAGAAGGATAGATGAGAAAAAACTAATGCTTACTCTAAGGTGCGATATTGAATATTTCTCATTTTTTTTCTTCATTTTCCCGATAATACATTTTGAACATAAATTCATTAATACATCAATCTAGAATGACATTTTCACTTTGAAATTTTCTCTCTCTCTCTCTCTCTCTCTCTCTCTCTCTCTCTCTCTCTCTCTTTCCTATCTTCAATCTGAACATTATGTTATATATTCTATTGGATATATATCTTGTATAAGTGAAGATTAGGGAAAAGCATTATCGTTACCATCATATCGAATGTGTGAAGATCAAACCTGATTTGAAGTTCAAAATCCATTTCAATTGGCCAATAAACCTTGAGAGAGAAAGAGAGAGAGAGAGAGAGAGACAATATGATTATGTATATTGAAATATTGATAATATTTGACCCTTCATCGTACGTTATAGCGTGTTGTATACACTCTCAACATGAGAGTATTGAAGAACACTTCCAACAGTTGATGATTGGCTGATTGTGATTGTTCCCACATTTACAGCTTATTGATCATCACCGGAAATGATTGAAATTCTGAGAAAAAGAAAAGTCTGCTTAAATTCATTATTATTCATCCAATAATTGATAATTATTGTCCTCGATAATTCTGGAAATCTCGAAAATTTTTACGGAAAATTCTATTCGTTCTCTCTCTCTCTCTCTCTCTTTCTCCTCCAATAATGACGTCAAGCCTAGATCAATATAACACTCTATTTCAGACTACTCCGACTTACTCAATAGACGTATTCTCTTTCTTAAAAAAGTTTTACAACTACTCATCTGACCTCAGGCTACCCAAGACCAGTATTTTTTTTCTCTTCTCTTCTTCTATTTTTTTACCCAAACAGTAAAGCATTTACCTATAGCCAGAGCTTGTCTTCACCTTTTGACGTACATGATTTGTTTATCCTTCTCATGATCTCTCTCTCTCTCTCTCTTCCTTCATCTTTCGTCCTTCTCCTCATCACCTTCATCATCTCTGAGGTACTTTTACCTTATCTTGACTCACCTTTTACCATTGAGGAAGAGAGAGAGAGAGTGAGTGAGAGAGATCGAGAGAGAGAGCGAAGAGAGAGAGAGAGAGAGACAAAACTGTTCAAAGTTTTTTTTTCTCGTCAAGAAGGACATTCATATGGACCTTAAAAACATATCAACAGCATCTTTCTCATTTATTGTCAATCACTTGAAATCTCTGTAATTGTCATTGTGAAAGTGCATCGATTTTACAAGTACAATTATCGTTCATCGCTCTATTCTCTTGTGTATATATGTGTGTACATATAAGAATTCTATCAACTTGTAGTGTTAAGTGGCTTCAACTCCAAATTCTAACACTTATATACTGGCTCTCTTTCTCGCTTCCTTGATAAGGAAATATTCCAACTGAATTATCGTTGAGATATTCAGTATCTCTTGAGAGGTTAGTATCTTGATATGTGTGTGTGTGTTCCTCATCTTACCTTTCTTCCATGATAATATTCTCAAGATACTTTGAACTCTCTTTCTATAAGCTCTGATTAATTTTTCCACTAAATTTCATCGAAAACAATATATATAGTAAGGTATTTGTAGATTTTATGGTGTGATGTGAAAATTCATTCGACTATGATAGGGTGAAGAGAGATGATAGTTGCCTGATGATGATTACTGTTTTTTCCGAGTGATGATGGAATATGTATCTGGAATGATCAATATTGAACACTTGATTCCGTTTATCTGAATATATAACCCGTTCAGTGAGAGAAGAGAAAGAAAGAGAGAGAGAGAGAGAGAGAGAGAGAGAGAGAGAGAGAGAGAGAGAGAGATGATTTTGTTGTTGAGCATGAAAAAATTTCAAGATTCCCAACCCGATCATCTTCTTGTATTCCGAAAAGCATTCTTCGACAATCATGATCTTCTTTCTCATCTCTCTCTCTCTTTCTTTCTTTCTGGGCTCTTTTATTTGAGCTTGAAAAAAATACCCATTCAATCAAGCTCTAACGAATTATCCGGGCATCAAAATCATTGATTATGATGATGCACGCAGTGGGTTACAAGTCAAGCAACGTTGATCATTCAGGACTTCATTTTTAGACAAGCTATTCTATTTTTCCACTTGATAATGTGATTGTATACACAACACAACACACACTTAAGTATATATATAAATATATATATATATATTTACAGCTCAAGCATCGAATCTATATATCGTGATCCTTTTTTTTCAAGTTCATTATCAGCAGCCCCAAAAATTGCTGTTTGTCCGCAGTGTCAACATTGGTACACCTCATGTGCCGATCGATATTTTTCTACCGATTTATGAGAGAGAACTTTATTCGATTCTATTCATTCCGATATATTGAAATATTCTCTGAATTATAGTCTGTTTCTCGCACACTTGATTCTGGGGTATTTACTATGATGTTTTTTTACTCAACCACACATCTTGATCAATGTCATCTATGGCTTACCAATACACACTCATGTTTTGAGGGTTCGAAGTTCTCATGAAAAAAGTTTTGCAATTGTTACAGAGAGAGAGAGAGAGAGAGAGAGAGAGAGAGAGAGAGAGAGAGAGAGAGAGAGAGAGAGAAAATACTGGATAGAAATATTTCTATTATAGGGTTGTTGCATCTTGTCATTTATTGGAAAATATTTTCGTACAACACTATAATCTTGGTCAGAATATAAAGAAACGGAAGTTTGTTAACCTGCTCGATAATAGATTTCTGTGTGTGATTTTGAGCGAAATTCATCTGTATTCAGGTAACACTTTGGACACAATTTTGCAGAGGAACACTAGTGAATAGACTGGAAGAGAGGAATTATATCCAGCATTTTGTCAGTATTGACTGAGTTAAATCTCTTAAAATGAGAACAAATATTTGATCGCCACTAGTTGAAATCATATCAATACCAGCTTCCATCAGCTACTGTTCATGAATTCTAGTGTTTATATATACATATGAATCCATTTAATCGATTCACTATTATATTATTTTCAAAATTTTCAAGATTCTTTCACATGTAGAAATAATATCTATCAATTATCGAATCGTCTAGGGAATGATCAATTAATTTATTTGTTATTTTTGTTCCACTCACAACGACAATCTTGTGAGAAAAAATTATCGTGCTCAATTGGAGAAGAAGATTTGCATTGCAAAGAGTACTTCAATCCTGAAAAACATTCTCTCTATCTCTCTCTTTGGATAATTCGATCTTTCTAAAACACTCACACATAATATGATATATCAATTTTACTGTTGATGATGACTATTCCAATCTCTCTTCATCTCTCTCTCTATTTTCTTGATGATGATTAAGAATAAGAATTTAAAGCTGAGGCTCAATGCGTTTCACATCGATGGACACCCTCAGTAAGCCATTCATACATTTTCACATATATATATACACACTTCGTGTGTAAGTGTGTTTGTGTTGATGAACGTGATGTGATGTGAAAAAAAATTTACCTGAAAAGCAAACCCTGTAAGCAACTGTCTTTTCTCAACAGTTGTTGCACTTTTAATTCATAAAACAATTAGGAAGATCAATTGATTGAGAAACAGTTTTATACACTCACACACACACACAGTCACACACAAAGAAGTATACTTGCTCAGTGATGAGAGAAGTGGAAAGGTATTATACCATGATTTTTTCATGATAATGATGGATAGAATGACAAAAGGTGTCCAATATAATTGGGACAGTATTAGTATTTTTTTTCTCTCTCTCTCTCGATCAAGCTCTCCTCTCTTCTTTATACACCTAAACCCTATGCCTCTCTTTACTTTATCATGCTCAACTTTTGCCAAAGATTTTCACCTTCACCTTGAATATTGATGATAGGTAAATGATTATTATAGTTAAGTACAATGAATGATCCCTCAAATTTGAATACTCAACATATGATATCGCATTGTGCTGTTGTGTGTATGTGTGAGCTTGAGAGAAAATATCTGTACAATTGTTGAATTTTTTTTTTTGGAAAACATACTTTATTATTCTATCTGAACGGGCAAACCCTTTCATTCTTTTGTGTTCAATGTTCAGAATAATATCATAGATTCTTCTAGGGTTTCAATTTTCTAGTGCAACCATCCAGTGTAAACGGAAAATGTTTCTTCCCTAAACCCAATAAGAAAATTTTCTCAGAACTTTGATAAATTCAGGAGAAAATCTAAAATACACACACACAACCAGATGGGTTAAAAAATGTTCAACTAATCACACACACAATTTGCTCTATTCACTATGCTTTTCGATTTCCTTTCCTTGTGTGATATTCCTCTATCTCGATATTTTTCCAATATATACAATCAAACGCCCACTTTTAGGCCATAGTTTTTCAAGGCTTTGAAGACCGAAAAAAATATATTTTTTTTCTCTCTTCTCACACTACTCATCAATTGTGACTATTGATTCAATACCGGCTTTTCTATTTTCCCTCCTTTTTTTCACTTTTACTTTCATCTTACCATTTAACCTCCTCCTTCTCTTCCTTCAACCCTCCTCCTCTCCTCTTCCTCCTCTTCTTCTTCTTCTTCTTCTTCATCATCATCTTCTCCTCTCGATTACAAGCATATAAGCATCAAAATTTAAAAATTCAAAAGTTTTCTCTCTCTCTCTCTTTTTTTCACCACTCCCCGAGCCCACTTCGTCTTGGCCACTTTCTTATGTCTTTTTGTCAAGTTTTTCAAGCACCATTATTATTCTTTTTCTTTATCATCATTATTACTATTAAATTTAACATCTACACGAAAATTTTGACTTCAGGACAACGTTACTTATTGAGTAAATGTGGTATGTGCGAGTGTGTGCGAGAGAGAATTCAAATTTTTCAAATATATTTCACCTTGTAAAACAGTAATTATATCATACACTGATAATCTTACACACACTTTTCTCTCTCCTCCTTCTCTCTCTCTCTCTCTCTCTCTCTTTCTCTCTCTCTCTTTACTCTTTCTTCTCTTTCTTTCTATCTGCCTCCCCCTTGATCAACCCTCTAGATAGATAAGTCATCATCAACGACAGGATCCTGAAAAGTGGTTGTGTGTGTGTGAGAGAGAGCGAGAAAAAAAGGTGAAAAATAAGAAGAAGAAGCTCAAATTATTTATCAAAATTAGTGAACGAAAAAGACAAAAGGAGCTTCCAACACCTTTTGAACAATCTATCTCATAATTATTCTCATCCATTTTATCGAGAATTCTTCCAAATTCGTGCGAAAAGCGATCCAATCAAACATACATACACACATTCACTCATCCAATCAAAGAGAGCGAGAGTATTGAAGAAAAAATCATTTCTCTCAGTAAAATTGTGAATATCAAGCCAGCTGGCTTGAAATTTATTATACTCATGTATATTCTCTACCTTTTTCGATTACATTTTAACCGAGGAAATTCTTTCTCCAGTTAGTGTGTAATAATAAAAAAGCTAGTGAGTGAGCGGTCTACTCAATTTTCTTTCTCTAAAATTTTAGCGTTTACATCAACATCAACATCTCAAGTTACATCTTCAATTGCGCTTACCTCTTTCTCTTTCTCTTTCTTTACTTTCTTATATATTGATTTAAGAATTAAGCAAATACACAGTGATTACAACTTGTAAAACTCTCTCTTTTTTCTCTCTCCCTCTCTCTCTCTTTTTCTCTAGTACTCAGTTATAACTATCTCACCTCTACATCACTTATAAATACCTATCTATTATATCATCATCAACGATATCATCATCGACTTTGACTTCGGATTCAAATACTTGTTGTTCCTCTTCTTCATCTTCTTCCAAACCCCTTCCTCCACCAAACCATCGCAATGTCACAAGTGATTCGATATCATCTTTTTTCTGATAATTTGTGCCCCACATCATCGATACAAGTGGTGCTGGACTGAGAAGCAACAATAAAGTGAACAGAGAAGAAGAAGAAGAAGAGAATCTATATTCCTCTTTCATCCTATCTCTCCAAATATTCATCTTCTGATCAAAGTTTCCGTTGAGAAGTTGCCATATTCGTAACTTCCATATATACTATCTTCTATCCGTTTACTCATCGTCAACGTGTGAAAAAAAACATTTCAAGCTAATATTCAATTTAGAATTTGTTCTTCTTCCTGTTTTTTTCCCACATCTATTCTCATCCGATAATCATTTGAATTCTCCGACACCATCGTCATCTGAGAAAAGAATTTCTCAAGCCACCGTGATCATCATCAACCAGCATCATAAATCCTCTCTATTCTCTTCTATTTCGTAGTACGCCAACATCCAGGTTAATCCTATCATAATTTCAAGATGCCCAAGCAAGTATGCAATTCAATGATTCCAATGGAAGAGGCATCCCGAGTAGCTGTTGTGTGGAAAAATTTAACCGTCTACAAGCCGATGGACTTTCTAGATGGATGTATAATACGATCGATGAGTCGAAAATGTCGCAAAGCGATACTTCGAAATATAAGTGGTGTTTTTCGATTTCAAGATTTATCAGCCATAATGGGTCCATCGGGTGCCGGCAAGACAACTCTGCTACAATGTTTATTTGGCACATGGACTGGCCAGTATAGAGGTAAAATATATCACAATCCGATGGCCAATAAGGCATCCTTTATAACACAACGAGAGGAAGATCATCTGTTTCCGTGTTTATCGGTAATCGAGTCAATCTTTTATGCAAGTCGTCTCAAAGGTTCCACAGCCGATAGTCGTGTTGTACAAGAATTAATTGATCAACTTGATTTGCGTGCATGTCAAAATACACTGGTCAACAGTTGTTCTGGTGGTCAGCGTAAACGTTTGGTGATCGCCCAAGAGTTGGCTGCTGATGTGAAACCGAAAATATTGTTCATTGATGAGCCAACATCCGGGCTTGATTCCAATGTATCATTCACAGTTCTAGCTCAATTAAGAAAATTGTGTATCACACACGGTATGGCCATAATAGCGACCATACATCAGCCAAGCTACAAAATTCTTAAACTTTTTGACCATCTATACGTTCTATCACGCTCGGGACGATGTTTGTATCAAGGGCTACCGGAAGTTTTACGCAGTAATTTGGCTGAATTTCAGATTAACTGTCCAAATGGCCATAATCCAGCGGATGTGATTATTGATGCGGCAGCTATAAGTACGGTACGATCGGCGTTGGATGATGGTGAAGGAACCACAGAGTGTTTCTATTTTTCCAAAAGTAATAGACCAAAAGAGCTAGCCATCAGTATGACCAATAATATGGATGAAAAGGAACTTCTCAAAGTTCGCCTACTGGAAGAATCATCAGCCAAGCGTATTGAATGTGAAATGGATTCAATTGATACCAATTCAATGAGTGAAGTTGAATATATGAGAGAAAATCGTAATCATTTAAATTTACGCCACATGATGTATCTGTTGAGACGATCTTTTCTTCATGGTACATGTCGTGAACCATTGTGGCTATTCATTCGTGTTGGTCTCCATCTTTTTGTGGCACTTCTTCTGAGTATGCTGTACGATAATGATATTGGACTGTCCGATGGTTGCCTGTGGGTTAATGATAAAGGCTATTATCATAATCCAAATTGTACTGATCGAATATCGTTGACAACACTACGAGAAGAGAGTAACATTGACCGGAATATACCGTTTTTATTTTTCAATTTATTATTCTTGATGTTCGCATCATTGATGCCCACAGTGTTAACCTTTCCATCGGAAATCAAAATATTCATGAATGAACACCGTAATGGATGGTATTCAACGGCATCATATTATTTCGCTAAAACACTAACCGAATTTTGGATCCAATTAATATTACCATATCTATACTGTTTATTCACATTCTGGAGCACCCAACAGATTGGTTTATCTTCATGGCAAGACGCTGTACCACTGATCTCGTCCACATCACGTTTCAAAAATTTTGTTGCCATATCAATATTGGCCTCATTCATAGCCCAAGGTATTGGCTTCATGATTGGCTCAATTTTTGCAACCAATTTCAATATATCCATTTTCGTGGCCACCGTTATTATGTTATTCAATTTTCTATTCTCTGGCTTCTTTGTCCGATCCAATTCAATGGGCAAAGCCCAATTTATAACATACCTATCCTTCATACGTTTCGCATTCGAAGCCATACTGTTGACCGTTTATGGACAAGATCGATGCTCACTGGCAGCCAATAAGACAACCACCACCACAACAACATCGGCACCATCGGCATTATTACGATCAACCGTAGCCACCACAGCAAGATCACCAAAAAATGAATTCAATCGTATCACATCGGTGGTGATGTACAAGTTTGAGCTGCACGATGAAGATTATTCGCAACATTTTACCGCTTTATTGATACACCTATTTCTATGGAGATTGTTAACTTTTTTAATTCTCTATTTCAAAGTGAATCCCGATTTTGGTTCAAGAATTAGTTTTCCATCCAATTTAGGTAAAAAATTAATATCAGCCAAATGCTGTCTATATTTTTCATCTATTATCATTGTCATCTCTTTAGCATTCATAATTTTTTCCGTCTATGTACTGATCACTGGATGAATATTTGTGTATGTTTTTATGTTCTTCATAGCGTGAATACACTTTCTCCTTTTTTTTCTCTCTCTCTCTGTCACCTTTTTTCACCACAATCTTGAAACGATAGATTGAGATTGAGAAGAAAAATTCTCCAGTGGAAAGAGAAGAGGAAAAAAAACGATAATATTCATCCAATGTTCATCATTTTTCTCCAGTCAATCGGTTAATTATATACCGTTTGTTTTCATGATAATATTGTCTCTCTCTCTTCTTTATTCTTTCCTATTCTTTTTGTCTTTTCTCTCTTTTCTCTTTCACATTGACAATGATTTTAAGTCCATAACTTAAGATTGCAAGGATTTTCATACTTTGCCTTATTTCATTTTTTTTCATCTCTATTTTTGCTTTCTCTTCCTTTCTCTGTTTCTCTCTGTCTTTCTGTCTCTCTTTCTTTAAATTGAAATCTTGTCAATCTGATTTTCGTGCTTCAAATAAAAATTCTCATCAAGATAAAAGTGTCTCTTATTCACGATTATTGGTCATGTTTTGATCTTGAAATCTTGAAATCGACTGAAATTGAATATATTCAATTAAAAGAAAGCGTGGAAAAAATTTGGAAATTTTTTTTTCTCAAGTTGATGAAATAATAATGTCGCTCATCCTCCTTGAATCGGAAAAATTCTACATTTTCAAGGCAGTATCATCGTTGGAATTACCAGTCTTCCGAATATGATATGATAGGTTTGAGATAGTAAAAACAAAAGAATCATTAAAAAAGATGAAAAACAGAGAGACTCTTTCAAAGAGTGGCAAAAGTTATCAAAATTACATGAAAATTAATCTAAGATTTGTTAAGGTATTATTTCCGAGGTGTACATATATAATTCGTGTAGTCTTATAAATAAATCTGATTATGAGGAATTTTTCCAATATCATGGTTACCACCAGCCTTCAGACATGGTTGGATAACTCTCGAGCCAAGGTGAAGACCATGAGTTAGAGTAATGATGATAATGGTGTACAGAGTGTCTGTGAACAGAGAGAAAGAGAAAGAATATAATTTTTCGAATATTTTGATTGGAAAAATTCTTATTATTATTTAAAAAATCTATTCCGTGTTTGGGATTTTTACAAGAAATTATCATAAGTCTTACAAGAGTCAAGATTTCATGCCGAGGAAAAAAATTTTCCACCAATAACTAACTGATGAAATTCTATACCTTTCGATTAATGGGAAAATTTTTGCATTACTCACCCTTTGATTGGAATCGGAATTGGAATTGGGAGGAACTTCTTTTTCTTCAAACTTTTGATCACTTTCCTCTTGAGTATTTTGCCGAACAGCTTCTTACTTCCCTCAACATAATGCATCTCATCTATGGCCAGGAGGACCAGAAAACATACCAAAATGCTTAAAACAATGTATCGACTTTCCATGATGTATCAATAAATAATGATGACGGATTTGATGGTCAAATGAAGAAGAGAAGAAAAGAAAAAGAACCACACACACACACAGATAGTGATCTGCAAGATCAATGGTCAAGATGAAATGAACCAAAACTTTTGTTTCCGATACAGTTGCAAGATTATTGGGAGGAAGATGAAAAACTTTTTTACTTCACCATATAACTTTTCGTCAAAAGAATCAAACTTGAAACCTCTAACAGAATCACCATGAAAAAAACAAGTGTCACAATCGATGCTACAGTTAAAGATGCTTATGAATCAAGCGATGAAGAGGATTTTATCTGCTCAGGGGGGTCTGGTCAAGTTTCCGTTATTCGAGTGAGTATGGTGAGTATAGAAAGAAAGAAAGAAAGAAAGAAAGAAAGAAAGAAAGAGAGAGAGAGAGAGAGAGAGAGAGAGATATGTGTGTGTATGGCTATCGATTGGTCAGCGAAATTCGGGAGAAAGATGAACGGAAGCTGGTGAGCAAGAGTGTCGATGTCTATATCGATGGGCCTAACTTATGTTGGCCTATTTTGTCTGAAACGATATCGTCGGATTACTTAAAATCAGCTCAATCGTCAGGTTTTACCGTTCATCATACATGTCTTGCAGAGAGAAAGAGAGAAAGCCAGTTGGCGAGCGATAATGGGAATGATGATTTTAGAGGGAGAGAAAAAGAAAGATGGATAGATAGATGGAGGAGAGAGAGATCACAATTGGAAACATTCCGTTCGAAGGATGAGGTCAATCGTCGAGTGGCCACAATCATGTCAGATAAAGATCAAGCTTCGGGGCCATACATGATGGCTGTGAGAGTGAGAGTGATCGGTGGTGGATCAGGCTGGCTGAGAGAATGAATTCGACCGGTACAAGATGAGCCAAATTGGTTTTGGCGATCATCATTTTTCAGGCCAAAGTAAAAAGAGAAAGAGAGAGAGAACGCGTGAAGTAATCTTAAGTTGCATAATAAGCCTAATATTCATAATGAAAATGTCTACCAATTGAATGGCTATTAACTAGGAATGTTTTGACAAGTTATCGATGCTCTTCTCCTGTATATCGATAGACAGGTCCAAGTGTGGGCTATAAGAATGGCCTGTCGATGTTACTTAACTCTTCTCCTATTATTGACGCTATAATATGTATGTATGAGTGTGTATGCCGGTGTTTGGCCTTATTTTGTGTTTATATATTTTAGCTAATATCTCGAAGCAGATTACAAATAATCGGCAATTTGGTGGGTCTTATCTGCCACCGTCACACGATGATTCGAGTCCATTCTTCCGTGTAAGTTAGTCGAGGGAACCACTTGCCGTGTAAGTGTAGAGAGAGAGAGAGAGAGAGAGAGAGAGAGAGAGAGAGAGAGAGAGAGAGAGAGA
>QZCP01000194.1:0-111237 GCA_003956705.1 Brevipalpus yothersi | reverse complement strand
ACATATGACTGTTGATATGAAGGGCGGAAAGATTAGGAGAAGGAGGTGGATGATGATCAGGATGAAGATGAAGATCGAGTGAGGTGAGGAGAAAAAGCCAAAATGGTTTAAAGAGAGAGAGAGAGAGAGAGAGAGAGAGAGAGAGAGAGAGAGAGAGAGAGAGAGAGAGAGAGAGAGAGAGAGAGAGAAATGTGATTCAAACTCTTTTTTTCGGGAGAATAAAATAAGATTTGGCATTCAGACCAAACAACGGTTAAAAATATCGCATTTTCAGAATGGTAACAGAAGGAGGGAGAGAGAGAGAAATAAGTAAGATGGAGAGGAAAGTCATGAAATAGATACTAATTAGCAAGTGATGCTTTGGTGGAGTAGGCAAAAGATCATCAGCATCAGCATCATCCTGGCAAAAGTGAGATGCTACTGTGGATGTAAAAGAGGCTGAGTAACGGTGAATAAGTGAGATAAGTGAATGTGAAAGAACCGGCAGAGGCGTTGAGAGGGATCTAGAGTAAAAAAGAGAAAGAGATAGAGAGAAAAGAAAGAAAGAAAGAAAGAAACAGAGGCGAGTCAATTCAATGTCATTCCTCTCCAGATATGATCAATGTCAAACCATGTACCATTTCGACTCTCAAAACTCTATCCAATTGGAGTGGTGCTAGACAGTACTAGTCAGCCACTCGATAAGTATGTGTGTGTGTGTATGTATATAAATATAAATATGTTCAAGTAGTCTTCTACTAGTAAAATACATTTTTCTAGAGGAACAGTAATTAATTAGCATAGTGAGTGGAGATGACAGAATTTTTCAGTGACTTCCAAAGATCATCAGTGGGAAAAACGGAGGAATAAATGAGCAAAACTTGGTACGCTTGTAGTGGGAAACTATTATGCAAAAAGTAAGAGATTCACATCAGTAATGAAGGAAGAGTGAGTGTGTCAGAGAGACAAAAATACATTTCTTGGGAGAAGTCAAATTCAATGGAAGAAAAATTGAAAAGCGATGAAGAATGATGAGAGATGGAGAGAAAATATTGCCCTCTAGTCTCTCCTTTGTATTTTCTCTCTCTCTCTCTCTCTCTCTCTCTCTCTCTCTCTCTCTCTCTCTCTCTCTCTCTCTCTCTCTATCCTCTTTCTTCATCATCTTTAGCCCAGTTACAGAAGCTCACTATTTGCTTTTGACTCCTCATTCAGTTTTTCACATATGCAAACTTGTCATGATTTGGAATTTTATTTTTCCCTAATTCGGTTGGCAGGCTATAAAATCCAATTATGAATGTATGGAGATTTATTTATTCACCGAATGATTATAGCCAAAATGCAAGAGGAAGCATTGAAAAGCAAAGAATGAAAAAGGATGGAAGAAAGAGGCAACCGGAGTGAAAGTGAAAGTGAGAGAGAGAGAGAAAATTTGAATTGGGAGGCTGGTGATGAGGAGACTGAAGAAAACATTGGAGTTAGAGAGAAATACAAGAGAAAGGATGAAAGAGAAGGATGTGTGTGCGTTGCGTGTGAGAGTGTGATGATGGCATAATTAAGGATGATAGAGGGAAAAGATGCATACTAATTCGCATTGGGTTCTATTCAAGATGACTTAATGAAAACAAGCGATAGATAGGGAAAAGTGTGTGTATGCGAGAGAGGAAGCGAGAGAAGATGAACAAGATCCATGGACCGAAGAGACCATGTGAAAGACTTTGATAATCGAATACTATTGAAGTCATCGTTTCATATCTTGATGTGTATATTCAGATGTGTGAGTGGGGAAGAAAGAAAGAAAGAAAGAGAGAGAAAAAGAAAGAAAGAAAGAGAGAGAGAGAGAGAGAGAGAGAGAGAGAGAGAGTGGAAAAAGAGGAATGCAGAGAGAATCATTATAAAAGGATGACGAAACATGATTAGATGAGACTTTCGTGTATCTCATCAAGCGAAAAAGAGAGGAGAATCGAAGAAGAAGAAGAGTAAGAAAACACAGAAGCGAAATGAGGAGAAAAAAATCGAAATCTTCTCAATATTAAGTGTATAACATCATCATCTTAAACCTTCAGGCTCCTTCAGAAGTTGAGCATCCTGAATGAGCAATTGAGGATGATATGCAGCTTGAAACACACATGAGCTAATATCGTAATGTCATCATACAAGCACAGATAAAGTTCATTCATGGAAGCGATATGTGAACAATTACAATCATTTACTTGGGTTCTGGAAACTGTGTGCCTATCTATATGTGAGTATGTGAGTACGTATTTGTGTGTGTGTGTTGGTTGTGAAGAATTTGATAGCGAAAAGAATGGATATTCTATCATCAAAAAATAGTCTAACAGGATGAATTTCTATTCTATTCTCTGGTTTCTTTTTCAAATTTTCTCCAACCAAACACACCAGTCATGTCTAGTCAGAAACGAATAGAGGAATACATGGTATGAGCTAGCAGAACTTGAGATATTATCAGTAGAAATAGTGTATTATGGCCATAAGTGTGAATCTTTCCTCTCTCCTTCTTTTTATTCTACACATCCAACACACAACATGGAATCAGAACCACACATATACATATCAACATCGAGAATAGCTACCTTTGGTTCCTCTATTCATTTCTTCTTCTTTTTCTTCTCCATCTCCTTCTTCTTCCTCATCTCACTCCTTTTTCCACTCATGCACAAGCATTATTCAAAGATTGTGTGAGAAGGAGAAAAAGAAGAAGCAAAAAGGATTGAAGAAGAGAGGGCCAAAATGATGGTGAACACTACTGTTCGAACACCATAGGATGGATGCATTTTGAGATGCATTCTTGTATTACTTGGGCTTCAATTTGTTTCCTCTATTCTGTTCTCTTCTTCTCTGGCTCCATCTTCACCTTCAAGTATCGTAATTTTTTCTCCTCTCTTCTTTCTCGTAGCTTCCTTCTTCTTTTCTGTATTGGTCTTTACTTATTCTTATTTTTTTCTCTCTCCCTCTCTCATACACACACACAAACACATACACATGGAGCACGGATTGTGTGGTAAGGAATGTTTATAGATACAGAATTTTATTCCTTCTCTTCTTCTTCTTCTTCTTCTTCTCCAAATGATCCTTTTTCTCTCTTTCACTTCAATCACCAAAAGCCAGAGAATAGAGAGAGAAAAAAAATTGTGGAATACGTCCGAAATTCAGGCTCGTCGATCATCCGGTCACGAAAGAGTGAACGAAACGTGGCAAGTGGGTGGATATGGTATAGTCTAGCACATTCAGGTAATCAATGGCGAGTGGGTGAATAATTGAACAATCGAAGAGAAAGGGTGAGAGTGGTAAGGAATAGAGCGAGAGAGAGAGGGGAGAGAGAGAATAGAAAGAAGAATGAGAATATACAAGAATGAGAAGAAGTAACAGGAAGACTAAATCGAGAGAAAGAGAAAACTCAGTGGAATGCTGGAGAAATGCTGATAATGTTTCATCGATGCATCCATTTGGTAAGTAAAGGAAATGTGTGTGTGTGTACTAGAGTGGGTATAGCAAGTGAAATAGAGCACGGAATGAGAAAACTTCGTCGATATAGCTCTATTAATGTTTACATGATCTCTATTTTACTGCCACTAGTGATACTCTGACTTCTCAAATGACAGAATCGATAGAATTCGCTTCTTTTTTTCTCTCTCTTATACTTGGATGCTTTTTCCTTCTTTTTTTTCTTATTCTTCTTCTTCTGTCTCCATCATCCTGTCTCTTTATCTTGGACATACTCAAATACCAAGAGAAAATGAAATCAGAGGAAGAGAAAAGAAGAGAGAAAGAGAGAAAACGTATCACACATCGAGCAACAGCGACAGTAGGACTACAACCACTCTGTAAGAATGGAAAGTAGGCTGGATTCCAATAAGGAACATTAAAGGAGGATAGCAAAGACAAGTTGATGAGTAAAAGAGAATCAGAATACCAGAGTAAAGATGAAGAATGATGATGGTATGATGGTATGATGAAGAAAGTATAAAAGATGAAGGAAAAGAGGGAAAGAGAGAGAGAGTCAAGTGTAAGATCGAGAAATAACCCAATCTAGTGAACATGTTCAAGAGTTTGCCTTTTCCTTTTCTCTTCTGTTATAAACTTTGACAAAAAGCTCATACAAATATTGAGGTAAGCAAGTCAAAGTGAATAAGCAAGTAATCCTCTGGTGGCACTCAGATTTGTCATCAATATGAACATCTCAACTTATTCTAGTGGAACACAGAACACAGGGCCATTGTTCTAGGAAACTAGTCGGAGAAACAAGATTTATTATTTCTTGTGAAAGTATGTATATGTGAGTGTGTCATAAAGCGAGAGGTATTTTCATTCATGCTGATTTATGCAGAATATTTTCTCTATGGTTTTTTACTTTCTCTCTCCCTCTCTCCTTCTTTATTCACACATACAAGAAAAAATACATTAAAACTTCCGACCAGACATGAGATCCATTTTTATGTGTTTCGTGTCATGTTGTGATAGTATTGCTTGAAATAGATGATCAAAAGAAGGATCAATGATTGGCAAAATAGTCTAAATGAGATAATTTTAACTCTATCATAAGTACTTTCACACTACATATACACACACATACACATTTGACACACAGGAAACGGATATGATTTCATCATCATAGTTTTTGATGTAGATTGATAAAGTTAATTGAAGCAAAGAGGTTCATATGCTGAATATATCTAAAGATACACCTTATTACTTGCTGAGATGTGAGTTTTTTCCGGATATTAAATCAAGTAACATTCTCTCTCTCAAATACATACACAAACCACTGAACTTTATGAGCCTTCCCCAAGATTTTCTCATTCTTACAACTACAAACTTTCTCTTTCTCTCTCACTATCATGCATAAAGTTTGGACTCACTTAATGGACATAAAGTACAGTAAAGTATATATATGTACACAGTTCGATGCCTTGGCTTCTATCCTTTATTACTTCTAGTTTCATTCCATTTTTCACATTCAAGGTTTTTGTCTTTACTGAGTAAGATCTCTCTCTTTCTCTCTCTCTCTTTCTTTCTTCCTTTCTCTCTTTCTCTTTTTCTCTTTTTGAGTTAGAGAAATGATGTTGCTACAAAAATTTTGACAGAATCAAGATTCGAATGAAGTAAGAGGCAAAAGAGAGAAAAAATGTCAAGAAAGAGCAAGCGTCGTAAGATCAGTCATTTCAAGGGGAAAAACAAATCACGAGGTTCTGGCCAGATCGTAAATCTTGCTCACCAAATCATTGATCGAGGAATAGAGGGTATTGATTTCATGTCGATCTACCCAATTTTGCCTCACAGCAAAGTGTGCAGAGAGACTTTCTCTCTCCATGCCTGTTAGTTGGTGTGTGTGTCTATGGATTGGCACAGATTTTTTTCTCACAAGAGAAGAAAAAGAGGTAGAAAAAAAGAGAAGAAAGTCTTTGACAGAAGAGGTCACCAAAAGTTTAGGTTTACTGAATAGATACAGATAGTGAGCCATATAGTGTATATATATCTACACACCTTACACATACACTCTGTATGTATCAAGGTTATCAAGGTGAAAGTATGGTAGACTGTGTCATCAGTATTTTTTTAAAACCCTTTTTTCCCTCAAAAACGTCTGGATGCTGATCATCATCATCATAATCATCATCTTGATATGCTACCAGAACTTTCTCACATTGGAAGCCTGCTTCTTTGAAGCTTTCAAAGCTGTCTATGAAGGTGAAAGAAGTATGAAAGGAGAGGAAATAATGAAAGGATACCGAGAGAATGAGGATGAGAAATGATGATGAAAAAGAGGATGAAAGAGAAGCTGCTGAACTTCAAAATCACATTATAGAGCTAGGGTTGAAGTTTTAAAAAAAGATGCGATCAGAGTAATAATAATAACGATGATGATAATTTTTTCCCCCAAAAAGAAAAGAAAGAGGAGACAAGATATTTTTGATTTGCTTCTATGATACCTTAGAGAAATTTCTCAATGACTGTCTAAAAACAGGTATGCTCCAGGCTATTTCTTACTTTTCTTACTTTGAGTTTCTTCCTCTCTCTCTCTCTTCAATTTTTACTTGATACTCAAATACAGCACACACAAATGATGATGAGTGAGATGCTGTAAGGGCAGCTAATTCGATACGAAGGTTTTTCCTGTACACACACATATGTGCACGCTCTTTTTAAAATGGTATGAATATACAATCACAATCAACTGATTGGCTGCTTTAATTAGCTTAGGAAAAAAAGATCATCGAGGAGAATGAAAGTTAGTGAATGAGATGGAGGGAAACAGGGAAAGAATGAAGTTCAAGACAGAGTAGCTAGTAAAGAGCATTGAAAACAGAAATCATGACTGTAAAGAGAGAGAGAGAGAGAGAGAGAGAGAGAGAGAGAGAGAGATGATAGTAGCATGAAGTTTGCGATAAAAGTTTTCAATATGCTTCTGAACCTGATAAGATGCAAGGGACCTTGTGTTATCTTGCTATTAATTGCTTTTATCAGAAATCTTTGGCTCCATGAAGATTGAATTTTGATCTTTTCAAAGCTTGTTCGTGGGAAAGAGAGTGAGTAAATGAGAGAGAAAGAGAAATTCCTACCAGTGTGTATGCTTACTTCATCATAGAGGCACACACACACATTTTACACTACTACACTATAATACTCATGTCATTTTTTAAGAGTTACGATCTAACCGAGGAAATGAGAATTTTTCCATCTACTGCGTGTAAACAGCAGATAGTTGGGTAAAGTTGATCAAAAGGAAAAATCAAACAGAGGAAATACAATGTGAATAGAAGATTTGAAGGATGAAAGATTGCCGAAAGAATCAATTCAGATCAGGAAAAAGTGTGAAACATGCTGTTCAAAGAGAATCGTAAACATCGCCATGTGATGGAGAGAAGGCAGATAGAGTGGAAGGGAGAAGGAGGCTGCATGTTAAAACCTTGGGCATGAAAATGAATTGTTCCCTCATCCTCAAATAAGAAACAATTTTGATGATGCACAAAGAGGAGGAAAAAAATTCCATATGAAAGCAGAAAATTTTCATTTTCTTACCTGTGGGAATTGTTGAACACAGGATGAGAGGTAGAGAATGGTGAGTCTCTCTTTCTTCTTCTTGTCTTTCTCTCTTCTTCTCTCATCACCATCATTTTGCCATCAGCATATTGATACATATTATTGCAATGAGAGAGGATGAATATGTTTCGATTCGATGAAACGCAATGGGCGAGTAAAATCGATCGTAGAAATTTTCATCATTCTTGAAACAAGTTTTACTTCTCTTTTCTTTCTCTATTTTTTTGTACTAATTGACGTTGATTTGCAATTGATTTTGAGCAGTTTTCGAGTCTTTTTCTCTCTTTTCTCAAATGAGATGTTGAAGTTTTTGTATTCTTGTTTATCAAAACCCAATCTTGTTTTGCTGATGATCATCTTCAAGTAGGTACTCTCAACCATTGACAATCTTGCAGTTTTCCTTTCCTTCTTCCATCTAACAGATTATGGCATAGTAACTCAATAATAATATCCATTCTTTTTTGGGGGGAGTACTTCTTTCTCTTCTCTTTGATGTGATACTTGATGAGAGAGAAAGAAAGAAAGTCACAGTTACTTTTTTCCTTCTCATTTGACGACGAATCAGTTGGATTGTCACAGTAAATAATTACAGAGAGAGCTGGCTTGGTGGCTGGTTTTGGAGATCGCTTCTGGAGATCATTTCTCATGGTCGTTTCGGTAGATGAAATGCAAAGACAGGAAAAAAAATTCCATGATGCATTGTGATTCCTTTTCTTATGAGCACATGTAATTCTGGCCATATTTCGAGAATTGACTATCAGGATAATTATGTGGACGCTATTGTGAGCAAGTTGATAGAAGGAGAGAGAGTCTTGGCTATCTTTTAACAAATTCGTGTTTGTGTGTGAGTTGTGGTGTTGCAAGAATGGAAAAGAGAGAAAAATATTGAATGATAAAAGGAAAGGAGACAAAATTAGAAACATCACAGCATGAAAAGACATTGCGCTGAGAGAGTAATATATGTATATATAAGATGATGAAATTATATGGATGAAACCTTACCTTAATATATTTGCTTAAATTTAGTATCAGGGCCATGAAATTAGTGTGTTTGTGCATGTGAGTGTGTGTATGTGTGTTTGTGAGCAAGAGAGAAAGAGGAAGAGGTAAGTGTGTGATGAACACAACAAAGTAGAACCAAAATAGCATCCAAAATAATATGGACCAAAATAAATGGAGAATAAGTGTGTAGATATATAAATATATTGCTTTATTCTCGAGCTTTTTTTTCTCCATAACATTCTTGATGCTCTTGTGAGTGAGTGAGTGTGTGTGTGTATGGTTCATCGGATATGTGTCTGTAAGAAGAGTCTTATCAACACAACGCAGAAAAGGGCAGAAGAAGAATTGTAGAGAAGAAAAAATAACGGTAGCCAGAAGAGAAAATCAGTGTGAAAGATACATGTAGTCGAGAAGAAGGCTTCAGATAATTCTCTTGAGAAGTATCACTAATCAGGACCATGCTGGTAGCATTACAAATTTCGATAATTTCAAGAAAACAAGACAGATGGCTGATATCGATGAGAGAGTTGTTATTTATCTTGTACAGATGGTAACTTATTCATCACACTTTGATCACGACTGAGATGAAGAAATATTTTCAGACTTGATATCAATTTCATGATCTCTGTTACTCTCTCTCTCTCTCTTCAACTATACAGTAGTATAGTTACTGGCAAGTAGACATGGTTGATGACTTGAAGCTCATTATGAGTGGTTGGATAGAGTAAAATAAACATCTACGAAGCTCACGATACACAATTTGGGTATATGCATTCAAATGACCGCATTTGAAGAGGAGGAGAGAATAAGATCTTTGGAAAAATCTCACAAGAATTACTGAAAATGAGAAGGTGGTAGTGTTTAGCTATTCGATGCTTGTGTGTTTGCCTTTGAGTATGTGTGTGTATTGTGGTTTAGAATGTGGTCGGATAGATGTACCATGAAGAGAGAGGAGGATGTTCAGAGACGTTGGAACAAAATGAACCAGCAAGATGTTGAGAACAGAAGTCAAAATCAGCAGAGACATGGCAAAAACAAACTTGTAAGTGATTTGTTAGCTTCAACTGTTGAATAAAATTTTGATGGCTTGACGTTGGCTTAGTGGAAAAAAAGGAAGTGATCATGTCTCCTGTGTATCAGTGACATGAGCTTTTTTTTCCAACATCCTAGGAAAGAGAGACAGAGGATATGTGTGTGTTTGCCTCATTTCAATTCAACTAGCTCAATTGAATCCACTTTTTTGGCCCATTTCAATTGGTTTCGCTTAAAATATGCGTGTGTGTATGTGCCTATGTGTGTATATGGTGAACATAATATGGCATCAAGTCGACTGATATGCTTGTCCATTAAGCAATCCTCTCCTCTTTTTTTTCAACTTGCAACAATGATACGGTCCATCAAAATCTGGAGCATCAAAAATTGACGGCAGTGTGTCTTCAGAGAGATGAACTTGTAATGAAGTGATCATCATGGGACTTGTGTGTAGGTGAGTGTATGTATGTAACTGATTCTTTGGAAAATTTTTGTAACTTTTTCCCATCATCACAACTGCACTCAATCATTTTTCCCCTTTCCCATACGCGCCCCGGAAATTTCAAGAGTAGACATGGCTCATCTTCGAAATGAAAGGTCATTCAATCCGAGGTAAATCCAATAGCCAATATCAAGCTCAATATATGGCCATTACTGGTTGGTGATGGTCAATTTCAGAGTTGAGATGTGTGTGACTCAATAACGGACAGTGAGAGAGAGAGTACTGTATTGACGAAGGCATTCAAAATCATCGTAATTATCATTTGAGTTGGATCATCATCTTCTTCTTGATGACAATGATTTTGAGAGAAAGAGAAAGAGATAGAGATGAAGAGATTGGGAAAGAGAGAGAGAGAGAGATCAACGAGAATGGGGCTCAATAAGAAACGAATGTGATTTGGAGAAAGAGAATAGAAAGAAAAAAAATTTTTTTCTTTTCTCCTGAAAAACAGGCATATATATCATAGATTTTCTTTTTCCTTATATAAATTTTTCTCTTATCTCAAGACAAACAGTATTAGTGGTAGTAATAGGTTGTAAGAAGAGAAAAAGAAGAGAAAAATTATCTTCTCGAGGTATATATTCTTTTTTTTCCATGGGAGAACTCAATACTCCTACTTAAACCATTTGTCATTCTTTAACATACTTATTTTCGACTAGTCCAATATCTTGAGTGGATCGGTATGTACAATTAAAATGAACTGAATTATCTCGTGGATTTTGTAGACACGATAGATGCCCAAGGCAACAGCAGAATACATTCTGAATTGTTTCCTTGAAGGCCTCTCGAAATTCACGATTAAAGTAAGCATATATAACTGGATTCATTGCTGAATTAAAATAACCGATCCAAAACAAAATATCCATCACTACACTTGGAAAATCTAAACATTTGTTAAAAACAGTGTCACAAACAGCAAGAAAAACGTATACAGTAAAAAATGGCAACCAACATATAATAAATGCACCCATGATAATACCAAGGGTTTTGGCTGCTTTATGTTCACGTTTCATCTTACTTATCGATCGTTTGGTCGGCGTAGATTGTCCACTTTCCATCTCATCACCATGTGAATTACGATGAGGTGGTGCATGAACTTGAATGTGTGTATTTGAATTATCTGTCCCAGCCGCACCGGCACTATAACGAGTGGCAGTAGTGGTGGTGGTGGTTGATGTTGCGGTTGATGAACTGTGATTATTGGATGTCCTCTGAAGTTTGGGTATCATTTGAGTATGACGATAGATCATTTTCTCTTGCTTAGTTGCCTCAACGTATATACGCCAATAGGTAACACACATCACAGCACAGGGTATCCAAAATGATACACTAGAAGATATTATAGAATAAGGTAGATTAACTTTGAAATTACATTCATCTGGAAATTTGTCTCGATATTCAAGATGTTCACTAGTGGTATAGAGGCCAGAAAATATTGGTATAAAAGATATTAGTGTTGAGCTAATCCATACGGTGGCCAGCATGTAGGCCACCGCACGATTGGTAATTTTCATTGGATAATCCAATGGCTTAATGATGGCATAGTAACGATCTACACTGATGCAACATAGATGCATGATGGAAGCGGTTGAAAAAAGCACATCACATGAATTCCAAAAGTCACATACAAACTGGCCTAAAGCCCATGTACCGCTGATCGCTACGGAGGCTTTGAATGTCATTGCGAACAGTGCAACGAGTATGTCTGCACAAGCGAGTGATACAACAAAATAATTGGTTGTGATTCTTAATTTTTGGTGTCGATACACAGATATAATGATGAGAAGATTACCGAACACAGCCATGAGTATGATAGTGGCACAGACCATGATCTTGAGAATAAGTAGCACAACATCTTGCCAATCGAGATAACCATCCCCCATATTTCCATCAGTTGAATTTGAATCACTAATATTGTAATAATTTTGGTACATTTCTTCTCAAGAAATAAATCTTTCGAAGAAGATCCACTGGTTGAGATATTAATGTGTGTATTAATTCAAAATGATGGCTATGATGATGATGGCAATGGTGGTGGTGAAGATGATGATGATGTTGATGATGATAACCTATGATGGATAGGTAGACGTCGAACAGAACAAAGTTGTATGTTGATAAATAATAATAATAATAATAATATTAACAGTTTGAGCTACTGATCAATACGAAACAAGTAGATGAAAATAAGTGGCGGGCAAATGTGTAGCCCGAATGATGATATTATGTGCACATGGACATTTTATCGGTCCTACGATGATGATACACATACATATATATATTTCTATTCATATACTCATATCTTTTCTTCAAATTTTTCTTCTCTCTCTCTCTTCTTATACAAATTTGAATGTATGAGATGAGCGTTGCAGAATTATGTGTCAAATAGGTATAATATTATAAATCCGATGTTGAACGTCTAAAATTGTCGAAGCACCAGTGAGAAAGAAAAAAAGAAAGAAAGATAGTGAAAGAGAGGAAAAGAGAGAGAAAGAGAGAGGAACGAGAAATAAGTTCTTCGCCTCTTCCACCATCGACTATTGAGCGATCTCGAGTGATTCGAATACAGCGAAAAATGAAGAAAACCGCCGAGAGTTCAGTTCACTGTGTGTGTGTAGATAGAATTGCGCACGATTCTGCTGAGGAAAGAGAGAGATAATACACAGAGACTCTCTTTCTCTAACTTTTCTTTCTCTTTCTCTTTCTCTTTCTCTTTCTCTTTCTCTTTCTCTTTCTCTCTCTTTTTCTCTCTCTCTCTATTTCCACTTGATTCGATCACATATACACACATTCCTCGGCGGGAGAAGCATAAGATCCTATCTTTACTGCCGATTTTCACATCTTTTTACCACTTTCCAGTAGATGAAGGATCTATGCTGCTATCTGCTGAACTTTTATCGTCATTAGGCGATTCGATGTCACATGAAGCTGGTGTTAGATGGGAAAAGTCTAGTGAAACATGTGCAAGTATGGAACGTATTTGCAAATCTTTACGAGCACTGAGAGCTGTGGATAAAAATTTATCGCTTGTAAACAAATCATTTCTTAGACTGGCCTGTTCTTTTGCATAACCATGTAGGGCTGGAAATTCGTGTAAAGGTTTGAATGGTACACCAGATTCTTGTTCACAAAATTCTAACAGCTCATCGATCATGTGTTGGGGTAAGTGTGCATATGAGAAGCCAGTTCGTGATAGAATAGATGCTGCCGATACTCGACGTCGAGCTGAACATCGCTCAGAGTTGGGAGGAAGTGGCTTTTGGGATGAGAATAAAGTTTTCCAATCAACTTCTAGTACTTCAGATGAATCTATTCCCGGAAGAACAACACTTGATGCATCTTGATCACCATTATTCAATTGATGATTATTCGCATCAGAATCATGGATAAGCTCTGTTCCACCAACAACAGATCCAATCTCAGATGACTCATGGGACCTATTGTTGTTTGCAGTATTATCATTATTATTGTCATTAATACTGCTATCCCTCTCAGGACTATCATGGCCAGTTAATTCGTCTTCACTGATAGCCTCAAGCTCATCTTGTGACTCATCATCGCCGGTTTGATGTGGCTGGGATTGTTGTGGTTGCACTTGTGGTTGATGATTATTATTATTGTCAGGATCATTTCCATCAACTTCTACTCCCTCAATTTCTTCCAAACTGGCATCACCATCATCACTCCAATCACTGAATAATTCTTCCGTTGAATAGCGTGACATTATCACTGTTGAAATGATGTACTTGATGACAATATGATGAAAATATTTTATCACACACAAAATACACACAAAAATTGAAAAAGAAAAAATTTTGCAACGATTGCACTCACACAACTTTGTGAAAGAGTCAATCCAAACGGTGACAAAACGTTAGACTTGAAATGTGCACACAAACACCCAGCTCAAAATATTTCCAATTAAATACTTAACCAAATGCCAAGATAAATATAAGTTCATCTATCCACGTTCTTATTGCTGTTAACAATCCAGAATTCGATAAGTAAATATTTATAAGCAACACACACAGTCTAGAAAAACTATAGGCACGTAAGTACACCAAACAAAATTCACTCAACACAGCCTATCAAACAGCATAAATATCAAACTTTTTCAATTAATTGAATCCAATTTAGTTGATCATGAATTGATTATATCACTTTCGACAGTGTTTGGCTAGAAGAAAATGTTTTTGTTTTTGTACTCGAAAGAAAAAAAATTCTCTTCTCGTCACTCACACATGTGACTAACAGATGTCACTACTTATCAATAATATTGACACAGTTGCCATGGAAACCAGTTGTTTTCATAAAATTTTCTATTCCATTCTATTCTTTTTTTTCTGAAAGCGAAAAAAATTCTCTCTTCAATCTTCTATCTTTTCTCTTTCGATACATCGTCTAAAGTCTTGAAATTAATTTGATTAATTAATTGATATTTTTAATCTCATTAGTGTGGGTGATCCAATTTTGTGGTTAACAGTGAAATGAATTTATATGTGTTCCTGGTGGACACTGGGACAACATACAATTTTGATATCAATTTATCTTTGTCCGAGTAAGTTTGTTGTTAAAATGGATGGATTATTGAGTGTGTGTTTTGCTTTCCACTTTTACTATCCTTGAATGCTTTAAACAGCATGCTTTCTGAAAATTTATCATCATGTATGATTTGGTTGGATGATTTTGTTTCGAGGGCTAACTTTATCCCATGCCTTACTAAAATTACCTCTACCTCTTCTCCCTTACCTTGTCTCTGTTTCTCTGCCAATATCCTTGATTTTTTCATCCCGTTAATTCATTTTTCTTCTATCCTCTCTTTATCGTTAGTGTTAAGACGCTCAAAAAAGCGATCACTGCTAAATCGGGTATACCCGAAGATAAGCAAAGTCTGCTGATAAGTGGTGGAGAAACTTTGCATCAAGATGCAAGAATATGTTCCTATCGAGCTGCTGGTACAGAGACAAATCCGATTTTTCTTTTCAATCGAGAAAGCATTGAAAGTGATACTCCACCAACACCTACCGTTGATTATGGACAAGATGTGAACATGAAAGATCGCATTGACTCATGTCTTGGTATGGAACCATCGTACAACACTGTCGTCTCAAGAGCTGAATTGGCTCAACAGCTCAATGAGATAGCTTGTCAACAGTTATCCATTTGTGAGCGACTCGTGCAAGATCAGCATCTTCAGCATCAAGGCTGGGCTGCTGTTATTGCCAATCTTGAAGATAAAGGCAAAGAATCCATCACAGAAGCTCGTGTAGTGAGAGAAGATTATGAAAATTTGTGCAGTGAAAAAGAGTCATACTTCAAGGCAATAGATAAGTGAGTAGTATTGTTTTGATGAATTTCCTCCATCAATTATCTAATATTTCTAATTTCCTTCCTCCTAGTGTTAATGGTGATCTAGAGATTTTGAGAAAAATACCTCTGCTTCCAAGTATCATAACTCCCATTCTAGCAGCTCAATTTGATAAACCCACCCTCCTAGACTGGGTAGGTTCTCAAGGTGCCCACATGGAATTACGGACAATAGCTGAAAGCTGTTCAAATTTCCTCCGAAATAGCTTAGACAATGCTATGTCTAATGTTGAGGAGCGAACTCGGGCTGTTGCTGTTGAAATTAACAAGAGAGAAATGAAAGAAATAGGTGGCTTACAGAAGCGTCTCCAGGGCCTCGATAACTTGATTTCAAATGCCAAAAAAATTGTTGCTGAGTTGGATGACCTAGCCAAAGCATTTCATCAAAATCAGCAGCGAGCTTCAAACCTGCGTGATCCATCCATCTTTCCGGACTTGTGCAAGAGCCATCAAACACAGCTCACTCTGATGTCTGATAAATACCAAGAGTTACGAACAATTCGTGAGAAATGTTCAACAGCAAAGAAAGAATTCTGCGGTGTTGTTCATCGTCGCTTACAATGGGTTGTTTATGTTTCAAAACTAAATGCAGAAGTTTGCAGATCTCAAAAAATGATGTTGGTTCAGTGCAACAAGATAAGAAAATATATTGAAGCTTTCCATCAGCTTCATCAAGCACCAGAAATATATTTCTCTTTCATTGGTGAGGTGCTTCGCAGGCGCCAAGTGTCTAAGCAGTTTCTTGAGTGGGGAAGTGATGTGGCCAAAAGTTCTTCAACTTTTTTAGATGGCGAGAAGTTACAGCGTAAAAATTTTCATGAAAAAGTTGCCAGTCATTTTTTGCGTAAAGTTTTCAGTGGTATGGAAGATGAGCCTCCTGATTTCGCGAGATATCCACCACCTCAATTTGACAATGAGCTTCCTCTAATCACTCAAGAGGAAGTTGATTCACTCAAAGAGCTTTTCCCTCAATATGCCGAATTTCTATCAGTGCCTTCCTATGTGCCTAATTTCCCACCTCGATTCTCTTCTCCAATCGAAGAAATCAATGTTAACTCTCCCAAAAGAAACGAGTCTGAAAATGAAGATTTTGAAACTGTTAACTCGGCCTCTCTGATGACTGAAGCGAAAGCGGATTCGATATCACCTAAAATTGAGCCAAATCAGGAGCTAGGAACTGTTCAAGAAGAAGGACAAGCGAAGGAAGATGACCAGTCAACACCGCCAACCGACCAGAGAGACGAGTCAGAAAATGCCAATCCAGAGGAATCAGAAAATGTGAATCCCAAAGGATCAGAGAATACTGAACTTAAGGAATCAGAAAGTGCTGAAGTACCAGAAGCTGTGCGTCTTGTGGTTTCAGCTGGAACAAACACGGACCCTCAACAGCTACAAGACGTTGGATGTGATCCGATCGTTAACCATACTCATAATCAAGATGCAGAGACACTTACTGATCATATTCAAAAGATGGATGTGATGGTAGAAGCAATGATGAATGTATCATGTGGAGGAGATCGAATTCAAGTATCGCCTCCCCCTCAGGAACCAGTAGCATCTGTAGCCACAGCATCCAAGCTTACCTCAGAACCTCACGCTGATTCAGAGATCACATCGTCCACTGCAGTAGTTAAGAAAACCGATCAACCGGAAAAAATCTCGGTACTAAATTGTGAGATCGGTGATCTTGTCCTTATTACTTATCATGAAAAGTACAAGAGTTTCATTGTCTTCTCACTTAATCCGACACTTCATTTCATCAAGACTGCTTGTCTCACTGAACTCAAACTTAATACGGAACCTGAACGTAGAGATTGGGCTCTGGCAATCGTTACAAAAAAATATTACTGTCAAGCAGCTAAGGCTCAAAATAGGTATCATGTACCAATTAATACGAAATTTTTTTGTGTTGAAGCAAAATTATGGGATAAAGCCAATCTCTATTGTCATCCCACTCCTATGGCCTGTTCAACTATCGAGCGTGGATCATCAAATGCACCTGAACGATTATCTCAGTCACAATCTCCACTAGTTTCATCAGTTTCGATTTTACCCTCATCTCCTCCCGAATAGCTATGGGAGAAAGACTTTAGACGATGGCAGAGAAAGTTACCGAGGGTTTTTCGTTAAATGCTGGAAAAAAGAAGAAGAAAAAAAGAAGATAAAGTCATTGTACATTGGCTTATTATAGGTAGACCAATTCTACGATTTGTTTAAGATGGGCGGTTGTGATTCACTGCCGATGTAGATACAATTTAACAAATGATAGAGAAAAAAATCATGTTCAATCATTTTTTTGTCCTTTTTTCAAATTTCTTGTACATTTTGATTAAATAACATTCCTTTCCGCAAAAAAAGACATTATCATCATTATCATCATCATTTTTGCACCTTCAAACCATCTGATTGTTACCCTCAGTCTCTATGACTGGGCTTGTGTAATCATATTCGTAATCAAATTGGAAAATGTGACCATAATTGCGAATAATACTGTCTTCAAGTTGCTTAGGTATCTCGCTATTTTGAGTGGCCACATATGTACTCTCGGAAGGATGATGATGATGTTGATTATTATTATTATTATTATTATTATTGATTAAATTACTACTATCATTTGGAGCCATGCTGGTGCCATTGTAATGGGTGTTATATTCGCTCGGAAGAAGATAAAATAATTGTGAATAGTGAATCAGATTTGAGAAAGCATCACCTTCTGTGGAAAATAAAAAGTTGAATAGAGAGAGAGAAAATAATTTGTTCAATTTAATCAGAACTATTGAATTTTCATCCCAGGTTCATGATCATCACTACAACTTACCATTCTTTTGTATAGGATCGATTGTATCCCCTTTATTTGTATAATTCATATCAACATTCATTCGATCGGAGTCTTTAATTTTTGACCCACTTTCATCACCATTATCGATGGATTTTATTTGCAATAAATTATTGTTATTATTGGCGCTACTATTAAACCAACAGCTATTCTCTTGAGTGTCCAGATTGACATTGCCACAGCTCTGGACACTTATATTACTTTCTGATTCAATATTCTCGATTCCCGAATCATTTGACGCTGGAACAATCATTCCCATGTCCATATAATTCTCCGAATTATTGTTACCACCAATAGCGTTACCACATTGATCATTGATCACACCATTGGTGTCCAAACTTAAATAGCATACACATTGGGAATAATCCGGTGGACAAGTACATATTCTGGCATTTTGTGTAACTATTGTTCCAAATATAGGATAAAGAATACAAGATAATATGAGACATGCTCAAATTACTAACACAATCACAATACATCCAACCGATTGTTGAATAGCCAATTGTTCTTCATCATCAACTCACCTGTATTGCTGTTAAGCTCCTCCTTTATCGATTCTTCCGGTATGATTACTGATGGCTCAATGTGACTCGATATATCTGACAAAATTTCACCAATAGGAGGAGTCATCATATCTGTGGAGGAGGAAGAGGAGGTGGTTGTGGTTGTGGTTATGGTGTTACTGATTGTCATATCATTTCCAGCCCCACTTTCGACACCACCACCATTTGTTAACGGATCCATATAGCAGGTCTCCAAATTGTTGGCAGTTCTTGTGTCATCGATATTTGTCAAATATTTAGGATCACTCTTGACTGGTTTTGTCTGTGATCAGGGAAGAGAGATATCACTTTTGTGAGAATCTTTTTTTCCGAGAATTTCTAATTTATCTTTTTTTCTAGGAATTTCTAATCAATCATTTCCGATAGTCATCAGTGAAAATCAGTACAAATTTTATTTTACCTGAAAAATATGGCCATAATTTCGAATTATTGTTTCCTCTAGTTGCTGTATTTCTCCGGTCATTTCATGGGGCATAGTTGAAACTGTTAATTGGCCAGATGTGTGATGATGAATTGGATCAGCTTGTGTGTTGTCATAAAAATTTCCATTTGATGGTGGAACAACACACAAGCATTGAGAATATTGAGCCCAACTGGGACACATTCCTCCTGATTGATGAAGAGAAAATTGATTTATTTAATTGAAGGTGGAAAAAGGGTATTTTTCAAACATATTTTCTAATTTGATGATAAGTAGTGAGGCGTTCAATTAAAACATACCCATTTTATAGGTGTTTTCGATTGTTAAATCTTCTTTGGAATAATCATTTGTGACTTGCATTGTTCGATAAGAATTTGACGGAGAAATTTGATCAGATGAATGATGATTCATCTCTGAGTATGAGTTAGCCTTGTACCAATACTCCATACTTCGAATCATCATTCCATTTCCATCCATAGGATGCTCGATAGCATCACATGTTTCATTTATTTGAATTTGAAGACCATCAGTTGACTGTACTGAGCTGCCAAAATTTTCATAGGAAACATTGGAATTGCAGAAACATTGAGAATAGTGATCATAGCATGAGCAAATCTTGTTGTTACTGCTTGCTGAAAAGAATATAAAGAGACATGGTTTTATATAGGACATTCTTGAATCTCATTTTAAGCAAAGAAGAGAGATGCTGCTCTTACTTTTCTTGGAAGAACTATAGCTGCTGATATTTTTTGTTTGATTTTCATTAGTTTCCGATAATTTTTCCATAACTACAGGATTTTTGGGAACACCATCAATGGAATAATTTCTGTACCATCTATTCAGATCAGTATTTTCATCATGTTCCACTTTGCATTTGCCAATATCTCTGTTGATGGAATTATTTTTCGCCTGTGACAAGAAAGATGATAATCATTACACACATATATCTAGCCTGTACAATCAAATAATCTAGTTGATAATATTTTTATCGTTCTCATTGAAACTTTATTCAGCCATTTTTTAGAGAGAAAAAATCCTTGGTTAAGAAACTGGCTCATCTATTTCTAGAACACACACAAAATTCTCATGAAACCTTGCTTCATCCTTCAAACACTCTCACTCTTGCGTCATTCCGAATTTGATTAGTGAATATAACAATGTTTGTGACTATGGAACGTATGGTTACGTTCCCACAGTATTGATGATCAACATCATCAGGAAGAAGTTCAGTGATTTGCTATTTTCCTCTCTTCTCATTGAATGTTTGCTCTACTATCTCTCTCTCTCTTTCTCTCTCTCTCTCTCTCTTTCTTTCTTTTTTTCTTCTGTGGAATGAAACTTTTTCGCTTGAACTCTTCCATCGGAAAAAGAAGGGAAAAAATAGGAAGCAAAATGATCATCATCTGAGCATGAATGGTTTGCTATGTGTAGATCTATCAAACTAATCAGCCGGTAAACAATGCTCAAGAAAGAAGAAGAGTCTATTGCTAGATAATTATTTGCTCAAGTTATAGATGTGTATTAATGTGTATAATTGGCAACAAGATTTGTACTGTATGTGAAGATCTTTCTCTTTTCGTGCATACATGTTAGAATTGATGTTTCTACAAGTGTATAATAACAATAATAAAACTCATGATACTAAAGGGGATTGAATACCCTTTTTTCCTTCTTTTGCTCTTAGAAGAAAGAAAAATACGCTCTAATTCCTATCAGAAACATTCACATATGAGTTATTCTCGGACATTCTTTGGAGCACAAACTGGTTTAACTATGCAAAATAATAGGTCTCAAAGAGTAGCCCAAAAGTATGGCCAATAATTATCCGCAAAATGGTCACTCTGTTTCTTCTGGAGCCTTTAAGGGAGGCTCATTTTTCAAGTAGCCATAGGAATAGAGAGAGAGAGAAAGAGAGAGAGAGAGAGAGAGAGAGAGAGAGAGAGCGAGAATTTTTTTCCTCTTTCTTCCCAATGGTGCATCCTTGTTAATGGTTTTCTTCACTCTCAATTATCTGGGCATTTATGAACGTATGTGAGTATATTGGATAAGCGTATAATGAACTTACCGATAAGTTGGTATTAAAATGAGCCGTTGAATTGAAAAAAGAGTTAGAAATTCGAGCTGATTTCATCATTCGTAAAGCACTCTGTCCCATTCGTCGAGCTTCCGCACTCGCTTTCGGCTCTGGCTTAGGATGATCATGACTACCTTTAGCCTGTATGATTGATAATGAGAGAGAGACAAATTTTTTCAACGATTAGAAGCAAAAAAATCAATATTTCCATGGTTCTGATAATGATGGCTCAATATTTGATAAAACTATTCTAATTGATTTGATCATTTCAATATGAGTGGAAAAGGGTGATAAAATTATGCAATAAATCAGTCTCATGGTCAGGGAGGAAGTTAAAAAAAGCTTCGATTCGTCAACACAGGAATGCGTTGGAGGTTGAGAGGAGTGATGATCGGTATAATTGAAGATGAGAGGTGTGAGAGGCTGAAATTTCAATGGATGAGATGGAAAATGACATGTTGAAAGAGAGAGATAGAAGTGAGAAAAATTTTCTACACCAAGTAAGAGAGTCTAGTTAGCAAAGGAATCAGCACACGTCATGATAAAAGATAAGTGAAAAGAGGATAGAGAAGAAGAAGAAGGAGAAGAAGAAGATGAAGAAAAAATTTTGCGCCTAGGTGTGGATGAGGAGATCAATTCGATGGACAAGATGATAAACACCATTAAGAAAGATGGTGGAAAAGAATTCAAAGGGATGTAGAAAGGTGATTGGGGTGGTTGTGGTGCAAGTTACTTGGTACTATAATTTATCACCTCAAGAACATTATCAGTATCTTGATTGAAAGATGGGATGAGTGTGTGTATGTGTATGTGCTTAAGAATATAGAGATAGAGAAGCGTAACGAGTTTGAAATTAATCATGCATATTGTAAAATTTTCGATTGATTAGATGATTGAAATGATTTCATGTCCAATCTGAATGAATGAATGGCTAATTTTCTTTTCCACTCTTCTTGTTACTATGTGTGTTTTGAAAAGTTATAAGTACTGGGAACAGTTTATCGGACTGAGTATTCCAATTATTCACACTTGGCCGTTCCTTAATTTATTGTATAATTTATAATCGAATGATTATAAATGAGAAATGAGACGAAGAAAAAAGAAGAATCAGAATGAATTCAATAAAATAAAGAGAGAAGAAATGATAATGATCAACTGTCAATATCGTTCGTCTGTTGTTGAAGTAATAACGGCCACAACAATAGTCTTCCAGCCCTATAATGTGAACTCAATTCGAATGTTGTATAGGAAATTCCAGATCGAGGTGGAATATATATATACATACATGAGATTGATAGGATCGAGAAGGTTGTATGAGATGGAAAAGGTAAAGAAAATGTTTTCCCAATTGAATAGCAAGCGTAACAAATTGTATTTACTTGATCAGCATATCGGTGACAGCTTTTCCTAATCGTTATCGATTGGATGAGCTAATCTTATGCCAATTGGATTTCAGAAATTCTTCGAAAACTTTCTTTCGGTGAATGATTGGCTTTGTGATTGCACCATTTTTGTGCCATTGTTTGGTGGTAGAGGGGATAAAGTGAAGTGAAGTGTATTTCAATCATCAATCGAAATATTATCATCATCATTGAATAAAATTATTTGTTTTATTCGCATGTTTATATTCATGATTATATGATATGTATCTGCCCACTAATCAGTATGCATCATTGAAATAATGTTAAAGGACATGCCTATGATTGCTGTTCTCAAACTCAAATAGACTGTAATAAAAAAGAAATTGTATTCAACATTGGACAATCAGCATCATATATATATTCTAAACGTTTTTTTTCTCTCTCGTTTTTCAAATCGATTAATTCATTCTCTTCATCTCTCGCCCAACGACTATTTGCAATTGAGCTACGAATCAAAGAGCTGATTGGTAGATAAACAGGTAATATAATGGAAACAGAAACATATTACTAAATCAATGAGCGAGGTGATAATGTTTTCGTAGTGAGTGAAAATCATTTTCCCACCGATAGGCCACGATCGTGGCCGTATTCGGTTCTCCAATGTGGTTCTCCAGCACACCGTATAATCGGCCCATAATATACTTTGATGGACGGAAAATTTATCCATAGAGAGAGGATCCAGGAAATCATTGTAAACCCTGAAGGGACCATTGAAAAATACCATACATTTTCGTTCAAACATTTTTCGATACCAGAGGCAGGAAAGGAAGTAAGCGAAACTAGTCCTAAGAAGAAGATATGCCAAGGAAAAGAGAACTCAAAATGCAAGTGATCTCGGCTAATTTGGCCTGTGGCATTTTTTCTTCTTCTCCTCTCTATGCTCGCTTCCATTTGGCCACATTTTCCTCTCAACATTTCCAGCAACACAAATTTCTACTAGGCAAGGTATTCTCGACTCTCTTCACTCTCTCTCTCTCTCTCTTCTTGCTCTCTGTGGCTCTCCGAATGGTCTACCTGTCTTACACTCATTTTTGACCCTAATAAAGCCTCCATTTTGGTCTTACAATAGAATTATGAAATATGATGATAATTGTGAGCATGAAAAAATGGCAAGCCGTCAATATTGAAATGAATGAGATTTCGATTCAGAATGAAAGAATTTATCTTGTAAACGATGTAATGTTTCGCTAGTAAGGAGGAGAGGACAATTGAATACAGTGATTCGGAAAGCTCATTCATGGCAAATCAGAACAAAAATTCACTTCTGTATCACTTTGTTACGCTCTTCTCTTTCCTTCTATCTCTTTACTCTAGCCACTGAATAAATGTATACATTTTGGCCTGCTTTTTCGGCTGATCACACTGTTTAAATTTTTCAACTCTCCACTTCTCCTGCTTGCATTCAGTGTATATGATCCAACTCGAACAGTTGGGGTGGTAGTTGATCTAATCGGTAATAATAGAATAACTGTGATTGAATGAATAGTAATTCAGAAGGAAGTCTGATTGAGCCATAAGATGACGATAAAAGATTACACATATCAGCTGAATGGAGATGATTTCTTCTACTTTTTTTCCTGGACTCTTGAATTATCATACATTCCTCTCTCTCTCTCTCTCTCTTTCTTTACTTTGCTCTTTCTTTTGCCTGATATATCAACTCGCACAAAACAGCCTCAGTATTTATAGGATTGTAGCCACTCATCGCCCATTTTCAAACCGGCCACTTTACTCCTGTGGTGGCCATTGACAATAGATAATCAACTGTGTAGACTTTGAGAATTCCCGGGCGGAGAGAGAGAGAGAGAGAGAGAGAGAGAGAGAGAGAGAGAGAGAGAGAGAGAGAGATCATCCATGATAGTAAGCGATTCAAATCAGCTCTATTTGAACAGTAGTTTTCGAAGCCATTCAATCGTGTATGAATAAGGCCTCATCTAATCCTGACATGAAGATGTAATCACACAGAGAGAATACACACAAACTGCATGTTGTAGAGAGCATCTTCTTTCATCACTGGATCATTGATAAAATCAGATGAGATGGAGATGATAAATTTTTCAGCTTTGAATGAGCTTGTTCATTTGGTGATATTGAAATTTGATCAAACCGATATTGTTGATTGAATTAAGAAAAATTTGACTGTTCAAATTCAAATAAAAGTATAGATCAATACTCTACCTGGAAGAAGATGGCATTCTCTGTGTGTCTCCAGAAGTGTGTTACAGGATAGCCACAATGGCCTCGACACGGTAGAACTTCTAGTCGTCCACTACATTTTCGATTGGGACATGGTTTGCCTTGCTGCTTTTTTCTCGCTTTATCACATATAGCAGGACGCAAATGGACTTGATCTCCATTATCGAGCACACATCGAAGTGAACATATCAATACGCCGAGACAAGATTTTTTCAATATATGCACATTATGATTATTGGTGTTTCTCATTGCCCAGCCACTGGCATGTCGTCGAGCTTCCTCACAATCGGCTCTATACACAAATCGACAGTGTCCATCAGCCCATTCTTGGAATCTATCATATGTTGTTATTTGCTAGTCGAAAGAAATGGAATCAAAATTAGATACAGAGATAAACCTGACAGGTTAACGAAGAGAGACAGAGACAGAAAAAAAGATGAATGATGAGAGACAAGATATTCTCGAGTTACGATGATTGAAGAAAGAGAAAAAGAAAGACAGAGAGAGAGAGAGAGAGAGAGAGAGAGAGAGAGAGAGAGAGAGAGAGAGAGAGAGAGAGAGAGAGAGCGGAAAATGCTCTAGGCTAGATTATCAATGGGCATACATATTGTTAGTTATATTAAGTAAATCATGTTCAGGAAATGATGAACATGTGAATGATGAATGGGAAAACATGGACAATCACACCTATGGAGTGTAATTTTGTCATTGTTTCTAGAGTTCCACGGAATACTCTTAATAGTAATCGATATTAGTTAGCAAAATGAAGTAGAAGTGATCTAGTAGATCTGTATGAAGGCAAAATTAAAGTCAAAGTTGAAAAGGGAATCGTTCCAAAGGTTATTTAAGAAGTATGTATTTCAATAGCAAAGTAGCTTTTGAATAACAAATTATCGTCCATTAGAAGCACATTACGAGCAGTTTAGAGTATGCATTATGTTCAATTATAGAACATACATATACACACAAGTTTCCCTAGTATTTGGGTACCTACTTCTTACTTTGTATCACTATAATTATACTCAAGATTCCGATTGCCTCTGTTCGGAATGTTAGTCTCTCTCTCTCTCTCTCTCTCTCTCTCTCTCTCTCTCTCTCTCTCTCTCTCTCTCTCTCTCTCTCTCTCGCCCCTGGTAGACTGATGTTGAGCTTCTAATAGACGAAAAAAAACTATGTCTCTGCTCCTATCCATGTGGATCATTTGGGCATTCTTGTGCCCGGATGCTTTTGTGTCCAGCTTGTTGAACTCATTTTTTGATTATGGCTTTGGAAGTGTTTGAAAATGTGTTCAAGCAATCAGAAATAACAGTCAATCGAACTTTTTACTAAAATACTATTCTCTTTTTGGATTGTCTTGTTCTCTCTTTTATTCTCTCTATGATTATCACTTGTTCACAATATCAGTGAAAACAGAAGGTTGTTATTATTCATTTTGTAAATGTAAATTTTTTCTCTTTCTCAACGTGCATCATGTGCATCATGATCATGATACAAAGTGAAAAATTTGCAAATTGACAAATAGCTAGAGGCAACCGATTTGTACCATTTTGTTTTTGAGGCTTACTTGATAGTTGGTATTCAAAAGCTAATATGCAAATTGATTGCTTATTAGTTCAAAGTTTTTGACTTTTGTGAGAAAGTATAAGATAGTGACTTTTTATGACCTCTTGTGTTTCTATCTGATAGATATTATAATTTTCACCTAAGATCAGCACAAAGGTTAATAGGAGAAAACTCATGAATATTGCAGTAATCACCGCATATTGCTCAGAGAGAACAGATAGAACAGATAGAGTGCTCGAGATAGACGTTCAAGATTCGAGGAGAAAGAGGAGAAACCGATAAAAAAAATTCGTGATTTACCTTTGGTATAACATTATCATTGATGTCCCATTCTGTACACATGCTGACACACATTATTCTCACAGATTGATCAGACAATTATGCGAAATTTTCTCCTCAAGTACGGGTTCAGATACCACACTATGACAAAACACAATTGATGTGGTTACAATTCCTTAAACAATCACTTCACTTGCACACTGAGATTTGAGTTCAAGGATGAATGAAGTGAAATCTGTATTTCTCACATGTACACACCGAGCAATCACTACGTGAAAACAATCACTTCTGAGGTTGAAAGTGTAAGGCCAAAAAGAACGGCAAACGAACGAAAGAGAACAGTAAGCGAGAAGAGAGAGCGAAAGAAAGAAAGAAAGAAAGAAAGAAAGAGAGAGAGAGAGAGAGAGAGAGAGAGAGAGAACCGCCTTCTTGCAATTTCATTTGAAGCCCTCCCACAGCCACTGTTGAGTACAGCATGGTAGAAGGGAAAGAGAGAGAGAACGTTATTCTCAGCGAAAATATAGGACAAAAATTGTTGGAACATATATATACACACTCAGAATCTACTGTACAGGGGAAAAGAGGGTGGATATCGAATGGATTCAGTGAATGGCTCATGCTCAAGAGCACAGATTGCTGATGATTGTGTATACAAATTCATGATGTGAGCTCATGGTGATTGTGAATATATAAATAAACTCTTCATGGTAAAGCACTTGCTGAATGTTGAATGGGAGATGAATTGTTCTGATATTGACAATAAACCAGATAGCCTCAGCAATGCCAAATGAGAGAAAACTGGATAAGTGTACTAATTTTGAATGTAGAAAGGACTTTAAGAGCCGTAAAAGGATCATGAAAGTCACTGAATTTGTCGATTCTAGAACTCTCCATTGGTATCATCACATCGATAATCTGTTCACTGAAAGGTATACAATCCATCAAATCAAGTGTTTTCACGAGTGCAGAAATCAGATCTTCGAAGTAAAATTTGTCTCTCAATACTCGTACTCACAATAAAAGTAATCCTCAATCGATCAAACCTATTTGAATCCGAAGCAATAATCACCACAATGATACAATTAAAATTCAAAGAGAAGAATGGGAATCAGATCTCTCTCCGGACAGAGACGAAGAGAATAGCTCTATGAGAGTGAGGCGATGAATATAAAATCGGAGTCGATCAGTGTGATCAGTGTTACAATTCTATTGACATTGTACCGATTCATGTTCACTGACCCTTGATTGTGCTAAACTATCCGTTTGTATGTATCTGATCATGTGTGAATGGTTCTTAGATTCCACTGATTATGGTCTGATAAAAGATGGACAATTCATTCGGATCAAAGTAGCAAGATGTTTAGAACCATCGTGAAATCCTAGAAGAGGAACATTTGTATGGAGAGTTTAGATCATTTCTTGATGAATCTTTGAATTTAAGATACAGGTTGCAGCTTGAAGGGTCAATGTAATAGTCATTCACGCTTGTTTCACGGTTTCACATTTTGGGATAAGAATATCAGATTTTCACTCAAAAATTAGGATCACTCATCCAGAAAATCACTCAATGAAGCTTACTATGGGGCACAAGAATTACCGTTGCTCTAGATTAATCACTTGATTGATTAATGATGAGAACCTGAGCAAAAAGAGGCCCCATCAACAACTTTTGCCTCCATTTCAACTTTTATTCAATTATTTTCACTCTCAATTCATCATCATGTCCACAGCATCCATACCACAGCCTTACTCATCTCTTCTCACCTTGATCAGGGATGTTCAGCGAAATATGAGGTAGGTCTTAAAAACGCTGATAAGATTGTTTTTTGAATCCCGCCTCCCACAAAAAAAAGTATATAAATACATATCTGCCTACTATTTACTCAAACCACAAGAGAGAGAGAGAGAGAGAGAGAGAGAGAGAGAGAGAGAGGCAAAGTTTTTCGATTCTATCAAAATGTACTCATTCAACGATCAAAATAGGCGAATAAGTATTGTTTACCAAATATTTAAATCACGATTCAAGATGGAAAAGAGAAAATTTTGCTCGCATATTTGAAAAACTTTTCAACTTACCAAACATCAAGCAGGAGGCCAATTCTTCTTCTCTCTTGCCCAGACTCTCGGTAGCATGTTTGACCATAGTAAGTAGTAGCATGGAGAAGAGTATTTTATCTCTCTCTCTCTCTCTCTCTCTCTCTCTCTCTCTCTCTCTCTCTCTCTCTTGTGGGCCACCGAAACAGTTTCTCTCGGCGTGAGGTCGAATCTATAGTCAATCTAACTGGCCACCCAAAGGGAATGGTAAAGATAAGGTTGAGATTTTTGGCAGGTCAAGGTGCATCTCACTCTACCTGATTGAACTGTGTGTATGTATGTGATAGATTTCATCCTATGGGAAGTTCATCACTGTTCATGAGGTGCCATTTTTCATTGATTGTAACAACAGAATTAGATAAACATATTTGAGCGTTTCCACTTCATCGAGTGTTCATCAAAGTATATGTTGAGGCTTTCTTCGTGACATTGCTTATCAAACTCATCTATTAGTCTGAAAACTGACCCAAAAGTGGTAATTCATCAACATTGACCATTGTTAGACACTCCAACTAGCAAAGTAGGACACATCTTTGTCACCACTTGGGCACAGATTGCTGGAAAGATATCAGTTTCACGATAGCTTAGTGTGGCCATATTATGGCATTGTTTGACTTGAAAACAATCTTGTACAATCTATCATTCGATTGAGTCATTCGTCATTCCAATCCACTGATTGGTATTGTCAATTCAATTTAATTGATCAGAATGAGAGTCGAAAATTCAGCCAAACAATCCAAACTGATCTTTGTTGAATGAATTGTTCTCCTCATACACAGATAGAAGGTCAGATTTATCTGCGTCCTCGTACAACTTGGGAATGCTGAGAGATGAACAATGCGAATGCTCTGTTCTTAAGCGAAGAATTCCAAGTGTCCATAGAGCTTTAAATGTAGATTAACCTGGAATAGGACAACGACGAAATAGGCTAGTAAATGCTATATTGATTGAGAGAAATCTTTATGATATTGGAATACAATCAATTGGCAAGCCTCAAATAGGGTCGAAAAATTTAGACCCAAAGTTCACTCCTTCAAGCAGGTGAAGAGAACGAAATAGAAAGTGAGGAACTAAGAGAGAGAGAGAGAGAGAGAGAGAGAGAGAGAGAGAGAGAGAGAGAGAGAGAGAGAGAGAGAGAGAAAGAGAGAGAGAGAGAGAGAGAGAGAGACAGTAAGAGAGATTTTCAGCTTGTTCAATGAATTTTGTATGATCAAGCGCCCTATGCTAAGAACCCTCATGCATAATATTGATGATAGTTTCAATCGAGTTTATCAAGAAAAAGGCGCTTCTTGTTGAGAGTGTATGTTTCGATTTGACAGGCACACGCTTGCCACGAGTCACTATCAATGGTTAAGCGGTGGTCGCCGACTCACTTTACAGCCTTCCCGTTATCATCATTAATCTAGCGGATTTCAATTCCTAACACATATACACGCTGAGAGAGTAGAGCAATTTATGCCCATAGGCTACTGTCAGGCGAGATATTTCTCTGGTAAGTATTCCCGGGGATGTGTATGTATGGAGAGGAAAGGACTCCCTATGAAGCTAACGAAACGTGGCCACAATTTGAAAGACAGATAAACATATGGAAAGATAGGAAAAGAAACACAAATTGTATCTACACATCATAAGATCATATTTTGGCCACTTTTGGAAACTTTTAACGAGTCTATTTGATGATCGAAAATGATTAATCCCTGATCTCATCTTTTCATTTCTATCTGTGGGGATATTGAAAGTAATAATTTGACCGTAAAAATACTGCAACGATTTCCGAATTAATTCTACCATTTTCGAGTGAATTTGATGAAATTCTAGTCAGTTTTGTCCGAAATTCATGCAGTAAAATGATGATGACAACGTCCTTTAGGTATCGATTCTCTCATACATTAACGTAAGTTCATTAATTAATCATTAATCGAAGTTCCAAGTGTTTCTGAACTTTCATCAATTTCCATTAATAACAAATTTTCGAGGATAAGTAAGGATCTATGTCCTCATGATTGACTAGGCTGATTTCTTACTTTTCAATCTCATGATTTTTCGTGAAGTTTAGTTCATCAGATACAGTACTGGTCTCATAGTTGATTGTAGTTTCGGTAAATTTTGCCCAAAATCAGGAAGCTCACGAGCATCATGTACTCGTTCCAAGTTCCATCTGCTCACTTCATTGTTAAATCAAACTTCACACCCGCATCGTCGATCTGGAATATCAATTCTGATCAATTGATCATTCTGCTCATCTTACAGACTGTTCACTGTTTCCAACCATATCAATGACTCTTCATCTAGATTTGATTAATATTCATTACAGTTTCAACCCAAAATCGACCTCATCGTTTCTTTTATTTCATCTTAACCTCTATACACAATAGAGTTTCGAGCTTGCAAATCATCTTGCTGGCGGAAATGATCGGTAGAAACTTACCATAAATTGCGCAAAAAGAATTGTGATCCACTTCATTGGGTCTAAATCTAAAAGGAAAAGAAGTATTACTTTATGATCATCAGCAATAAAATAGTCAATCGATCCCAAACTACTCCACTGATACTACATCTACTGTACCTTAATTTCTTCCAGAAGAAGAACGTGAAGAAGAGAAGTGTTTCAACCGGTCACTGATAAATGCCCAGTCAATATGCACATCAAATGATAGTTATCTAAATCCTTGGACCACCCTGAATTGAATGATAGGCATTTAGAGTGAAAAAGATGCTTGAAAAAGAGAAGATAAAGATTCTGTTAGTAGATCAACAAGCAATGAGCATCCAAATGATCATCATTGGTGATCACAGAAGTGCATGGAATTTGCAAAATGTTATGTTTTAATCATCAGATAGTGAACGTTTGACAAGTGATTGCACTTACGATTAGTCTTTTGCGAGAGATTGATTCCCGAAAAAGAATCTTTTTCTTTCTACTCAAAGAGAGAGAGAGAGAGAGAGAGAGAGAGAGAGAGAGAGAGAGAGAGAGAGAGAGAGAGAGAGAGAGATGAAAATTCAATGTTTAAGCAAATATTCCTCCTCTTCGAAATCATACAGTCAATTAGAGGGCTATTCTGCACCCAGTGACCATTGAGTGACAGTGGGAGGAGAAAATTTTTCCACATGATTCGGCCAAATATTCGTTGGTCTTGGGTCCTGAATTTTTTACCTCAGAATATGTTTTTTCTCTCCGAGCTCTCTTCCTCTTTACCGACTTGATCGTGTCCACCTCCTCTCTCCCTTCCTATCTTTCTTTACAGAGCGTACTTTCCTTGGACATCCTCTAATAATATGATCATCACCTCCAGCGATGTTGGTCCATCTAGTCTTATCTTTTGAGATGGCGTTTTAGCTTCCATAATCGGCGTGAAATGATTGAAAGCAATTCTCAAATCAACAGTTCTCTTCACGCCAAGATATTAGACAGATCTGATAGGTGAACTATTTTCACCCTCCGGCATTGTTCATCATCACCAGAATGGCCGAGGAAGAGAGAAGTCCTGAAGAGAGAGAGAGAGAGAGAGAGAGAGAACCTCGATTCCTAGCACCCAAGCTTAGTTTCTCTCTCTCTCTCTCTCTCTCTCTTTCTCTCGTTGAATCTTGAGTATGGATGACTGATCCAGTGGAGATTTCTGTTGAGCATTTCTCGTTTCATCATGCTCGTACACTAATCACACTATCACTTGCAGCTTGGTGGTAAATGTTTGCAATCCCAGCTGATTTTACGTGAAATTTTAGCCCTCTTCATCAGTATCTAAATGATGAGCATTGGTGAGTGAGCATTCTGAGTAGCCTCCAAGCGGAAAGCTCATCTTTTATCATAATTGTCAATCAGAGATATTCTCGTCGCTTTGACGCTCTTTTTCTCTCTCAACCTCTCTTGTCAGACCTTCGTTAGCTTGGTTTGTGTAGTCAAGCTTCAATTACAATTTGTCAGATGAGCCGTGTAGACTTTGAGCGATAGGATCAACCGAATCCAATTTGAAAGAGGATGATCCTTTGTTTATCTCGTTCCAAGAGTTCAATTCGTAAAAAATAATACTATATCTAGAAATGTCCTATGCTCTTGAAGAACCAGATAGACGTAAGCTTCGATTATGAGAGCTACGAAACAGAAGTCAGTTAAGAGAATTTCAGTTCATGAGAGAAATTTCAATATTCCAGATGATTCATTTCCATGAAATTGTGAGTAAGCGAATTGTGCGATGTAGCAAACTTTTTTACCCCTGAAAGATTAAGTGCTGAAGATTATGCCAACATCAGAAAATCACCATTCATCAGTCATACATATCATGTATATGATAGCTTTCAAGAAAGAGAAGATGGCAACCAGGTAAAAAATCGTCCAAGAAAGGAGAAAGAATGGTGTACATCACCCGAACCCGTTTAAAACTTAAGTGAAATATACTAAATTTCAGACAGCCATGAAATCGAACCCCAACTAGGGTCTTGTTTCAATCTCTAGGAGGGAATTTGATAAAACTTAAAGAAAATCTGGATTAGAATTAATATTTTTACAAGACATAATTTTCTAATTAACTTAAGCTTGTCCCATTCTGAGCTTCAAGCTGTTTTTTCGAAGAATCGAATGGAAAAAATAGGGCTCATGATCTTGATCCATGAAACATTATATTGTATTCAAAGTGCGAAAATGATTCGTTATTATAAAATAAATGAGATCCCAACCTTAACATAAGTCAATATGACTTAGATAGTACTCCTTGCAGATAAAAAGTCTGGGCCCAGATTTTGATAAGAATGAGAGAAATTTCCCGCATAAGAGGCAATCTGTGGATACCCAAGTCAATAAGATCGTGCATCTTGATGCTTCACAAGCTGATCGCTAACAAGCAGCGGGAGTGAATCAGTCCAGAACTGAACAATTGTGAATGGAGAATACAAAATGATTAATACTTTTTTGGCCAAAAAATGATGGCGATTGGCTGAATTAAGGCGAAGTAAAAAGTAAAATAGCCACTCTCTAAGAGACTACTCTCATTTCAAGGATTGCTCTTCACTAAAAAGTGAGGGTTCTGTTGTTTTCAACTCTTTGAAAAATCTGCAGCTCGGCGATCCATCGCCACTAGGATTGCGCCAGTTATCCTCATCAGCAACTGGTTTATTGTCATTGATATCACCATTGTCATAAGACCCATTTTGCCACTTTTTCTCGGTACTTTTGTTGGACTTACTCTCGAAGTATCGTTTCCAAGTTCTTGGCAGGGCTGGAAAATTGCTACTCTTATCATAATAATCAACAAAAATCTGCTCTTCACGGAACGACTGCATGGCAATGTAAGAATGTATCAATAGACGAGGAAATCTTGACGTGAAGTAGTGAACAAATTCTTCCGGTATTGTACCAAGTGAATTTTGAAGCTCGGCGGTGAGTTCACGATAATGATGCTTCTTATTCCGCAAGCTTCGTAAAAGATCTCGAACTGAACTTCCTCGATAACTACGGAACTTGGTGAGATCATCTCGCAAGTCATCTGTAATGTGTTTCCGCCAATCTCCTTTGACTACATCGAAACCTCCTCTTTCCAGTGAGAGAACCGCATCAGAGTCTTGGCTTGCTTTCTCTAATCGATCTGAGACATCCTGTAGGAAAGCGAGTTGCCTTTGAGGTGACCAGAAAAGTGGATGCTTCAAAACAGCTTCGATCTTTGGTCTCTCTTCGGATTTTGAAGCAATCATCGCTTCGATTAGATTTGTCTTGAGAATGCTTTCATCACCACTCAAGTCTTTCAATGAGTGTTTACCTTTGATGATGTTCGCTTGTCTCTCCAAAGGTGTTCCGAAAGGATGAACACCATTGGTGAGAACATAATAGAATACACATCCCAAGGAGAATATGTCAACTGGTTTGGCTGATTTGATCGAATCAGACTCTCCATTGAGCTTGTTTTGCAGCACCTCTGGTGCAATCCACCCTTCGGTGCCACGAAGCACTCGAGTGGTTGCTACGAAATCATTGCTCATTGATGCTTGAGTATTGACTTGCTTGCTAACACCGAAATCTGATATCAATACTTTGCGCTCATTATTGGGCTTGAGAGGCATTGAGATGAGAATGTTTTGAGGTTTGATGTCACGATGGACGATGTTCAAAGAATGAAGATGCTCTATGCCTTGCGATGATTGATAGAGAATTTCGATGGGATTCAAGTTTGACTCATTTTGTTGAGCATCACCTTCAATGTAATCTGCAATCGAAAAGTGGGCCAACTCGATGGCAATATACTTGAAAATATCATCGGATTCGGTTGCATAGTATCTGATGAGATTTTGGTGTTGAAATATACGCAGCAGATCAATTTCCCTCTCGGCGAGAGTGAAATAATCCAGAATCACTCTTTTAACAGCGATTTCTTGCTTATTCTCAAATAATCCACGATAAACACAAGTACCAGAGGAGCCGAATCCAACGATGTTCTTCGAATCGAAGGATATTTTTCCAATCGATTTATATCCATCTTTGGATTTTTTTCTTGTGGTGAAGAAAAAAATAACGGATGCGAAAGAGGAAATTCCCAAAACGAATAAAGTTATCAACACAGTATATGCATCTGATTTGTCTTCATTGTACACAAATCTACCTCGATCTGTTGGCTGGGTCAATGCATTGGATGGAAAGAATGGAACTTGTTGTAGTTGATTCCTTTTATCACCAGATGATTGCCAATCTAGAAGCGGTAGATCAGGATGTCGAGCATCATTTGCACCATTAGGAGCTTTTGGTACCATCAGAAAGCCTTCTTTAAAATAGCCGGATGATTGTAGAGAGAGTTGATTTTCCTGAGAAACAACAATCGGTTTACCAGATGATTGTTCGGAAATTTGATTTTGAGGAGTGAACACATCAAGTCGAGACAATTTTCCATCACGATATTGCCACATGCCCACAATAGGTGTATCGAATTTATGAGTCCATAAAATTTGTCCATTATTATTAATATCCAATGCAGTAACTTTACCATCGAGCGTTGACACAATAATTATATCATTTTGATTGACTAATTCTCTCAATGTGAGCTCTTGTGGACTACAATCGGCCAGTCCACCAGCAGTTGCAGTATTAGTAGTAGTAGTGGTAGTAGAAGTTGCAGTAGAAGACTTTTCCGAATCATCATCAGAATGATTTGCAACACTACCGGCCACAATCAATGTGGCAAGCAAAAGAATAGCAAAATAAACACTATTCCAACAGCCCATGTTCAAGTATACAAACTGTAGATAGAATTATGTATATATATTGAGCATAAGAGATAGAGAGATAGAAGGGGATACACAAATTTTGGTTTCATACAAAATTTGGATTTTAAATTAACATTTAACAAAGGATCGCAGTTAAGCATAAATTCAATTCAATTAACGAATTTTTACGCAATCTACACATTTTCACACTTGAATTGGTGGGCCTACACCATAAGCTCCACAATCAAAAGTACCAAATAAAAGTTGATCATCGTTAAATTTAATGTGATCACAATTGGACATGATTTGTGTGTCGATGTTGTTGTTGTTGGCTGAGCGTTTAAAGTTCTTATATCCAAACACATTCACTTAACACAACAAACTTTTCTTGCAAAGTCGTAATTAAAAGGATTAAAAGTCACAGCAACATAGATGTCACTTGTGTAGTAGAAGTGTGTGTGGAAAAAAAGGCGGGAAATTTCAAAATTTTCTGAAAAATTTTTTGCGGAAAAACTTTTTTTTTGTAAACCAGAAAGTGAATTGTTAACGAAGCATCAGAAACAGAATTTGAGGTGAAGAGAATTGAAAATTTTGGATGTATATTTAATCAAGTGTGTATTTAAATGAGTGAGGATTGCACAACACTATTTGAAAGAGTATCTTCTGAAGCTTGTGACTATTAAGCTGTGGTCAAGAGAGGAGAGTTTCGTTTCCATTCCATCCTTCTTTCATCACCATGTTCTGGGTATCTTGATTGTGTGGAAATTGATTAATTTTTCTCATTGTCGTTCGCCACTATTTTACCCTTCTCCCCACGATTGATCAAAGGTGAAACGACGAGTTTTCGTGAGGTGTGTTTGTTTGATCGTGGAAAATAAGACAAAGAATTGTACGAATATGGAGAACTGTGTTACTGGGCCACTTCGATCTGGTGGTGGACTGAGAGATCGAAGAAAAGTTCCCAGATTGGGTGGTATCAGAAATCAACTACCACAAGGATCTAATCGTGAAGAGGAAGCAGCTAAAAGACTTGATCGAACAACAACAGCTACCGTTAATGGTCAAACGATCGTTATTGATCCACTAGAGATCGAGGAACTCCAAGTGTTGGGCAAAGGAGCTTACGGTGTTGTTCATCTAGTTCGTCATACTTCCGAAAATGGTTCATTCGAATTTGCTGTCAAGGTAAGGTGATCTTAATTGTGATATCAATATTTTGGGGGTGATGGTCACTGAAAGCATACATGCAAAATTATTGATCAATGTCTAATTTTCCATTGTTTTCTTTAGCGTACCGGTATAAATCAAGCACAAGAACGCTTTCTGATGGACATGGATGTTTTGGTTAAAAGTGTCGATTGTCCTCAAATAGTTAAATTTTATGGTGCACTTTTTTGGGAAAGTGAACTTTGGTTGTTCATGGAAGTTATGGATGCTTCACTTGACAAATTTTATAAATTGGCTCATCAAAGAGTGAGATCAGATTTTTCTACCTCCATTTCAGAGAATGATACGAATCAGATGGATGATTCATCTTGCCAAAGTTCTTCCTCAATCGCAATTCCAGACTTTGTTCTGGGTAAAATAGCATACTGTGCATTTAAAGCTTTGGATCAGATGAATTCTTAGCATCGAACCCACAAAAAACTTTAGCTTATCAAGTAATACTCTAGTTAAACAAGGCATTTATGTCTATCTTATGCTTAAGTTGTTCTCAAGTTTTGGTCGATCTGATTCTCACGTTGACTAGATAGAGAAGCTACAAAATTCTGCATATGAGTGTAGCCTAGAGATGCCCATATCTCAGTGTCATTGTATTTTTCGAAAAGATCTAAATTGAATGGCAAGCTCTTCGAGAAAAACATGGGATCTTGAGGAATAAATCGCGTGGAATAATATGATGGTCTCGAGGAAAGAAGGGCTGAGTGAAATATCTGTAGTGTTATAGTTCTTGATCAGAGTTTTTCCATTCTATGGACGATAACTTAGATGCCTCTCGCGAAACAGATTACATTTTAACGGTCTTGTGTCAAAAAAAGACATCAATAAGCGCAGTATTCGATATAGTAGATCTTTTTTGCAACTTATCGATACCGAGATATTCGACACACACATGTGTGTAAGTTTGCCAACTTTTCTGTTTGAATAGAACATTTTGATTCTCCATCTTTTTATGAGATTATAACATCATCCGCATCATTCTCATCAGTCATCTCATCACAAAACTGTTTTATTTTTTGTCCGTGAATCTTATTTCCTGTAATGAATTGTGCCTTTTGTCTGGAAAATTAATTTCGAGATATTCATAAGCTTCCATATTATTAATTCTACTAGCATCAAGAAATCCTCAAAAGGCAACAAAGTCGAGCTGTTCAAGTAGGACTAGCTTGTTGTTTTTCACCTACAAATAGATTGCCATCCTCTTCAATGATTTCAAATTTCATGACCATTCATGAGTTATGAAATATCGTGTCCTAGAGCAAAGATAAGAAAAACTTACTAGCTGATTTGTCTTGTGCTAAAATCAAGAAATGGGTGTCAAAGGTCTATGGACATGCCTCGACCAGATAGCTCAACGGATAGACCTAAAATATTTGAGGGGCAAAGTGATTGCGATTGATATGATGAATCTTCTTCACCGTTATGAGTTCATGGAAACCATGAATAGTGAAGATAATATTCCATTGAATCACTGTCATGTTCAAGGCCTATTAAACACGATATGCATCTTGCTCTCGTTCGGAATCAAGCCAATATTCGTATTCGATGGAAGACCTTCCGAACTGAAAAGATCAACAATCGAGCGAAGAAGATCAGAAAGACCAAAAGATAACCAAGAACATGACGGAGAACGAGATATGGAGAGACATCAAGAGAATGGGCACGAAAAAAGGCGAAAAGATCTTAATCGGGAAAAGAGAGAGAGGCAAAGTCGTGATTATTCAAAGAAATCATTTTCTGCTCAAAGTTCCAACAACAAAGCAACCCATGATCATCATAAAAACAGCCAAAAACCATATGTTCCCAGTGAATCGATGGAAGATTCATCTAAATTTCAAAAGAAAAGCTCTAAATCATATTCTTCTCTCGGAGCTGATTTTTTCCTAAAAGATACACCACTATTAAAGCAGGGCAGAAATGGGAAGAAAAAGAAAGTGAGACTAGATGAAGTTCAACTACAATCTTCGAGTAGACATTCTGATATTCCCAAAGCTACTCTCCGAAACTCAGTGGAAAATATGAATTCTAAAAAAGAACTGATGATTGGTAAAGACTCAATAAAAACTCTTGAGAACAGTGAAATCGGCTCAGCGCCTACCCATTCTGATCAACCATGCAAAGCTGAACTCTCAGTCTCATCTAAGTCAGAGAAGAAGAATCTAAATCCGATTAGCAGAGAATATGATGATGATGAAAATTTCAATGTTGAACCACGAAAACTTCTCAGAATTGAAAGGAATTTAGCAAAAGATGAAGCTAAAAAAAGAGAATTCAAATGGGCGAGAGAAAATTTTGTTAACTATAGTCTGAAATCATCTAAGTCATTGGTTCCCGATCATCCAGCATCTCCAATTGAACAAGAACAAGATGAGCTCTATGTACATTTCACTGCAAGTGGTACCAAAGATCCTAATATCAGAACTCAGAAAATTGATCAACAAGTGATTGAAGATACTATTAGGCTCATAAAATGCTTCAAACTTCCTTTTTTGGTCAGTCCTGGTGAAGCAGAGGCTCAATGTGCCATGCTCGAAGAAATTGGTTTCACACAAGGAACTCTCACCGAAGATAGTGATATTTGGCTTTTTGGTGGTAGAACAGTGTACAGAACATTCTCCAATTCTAGGCGAGAGGTCAACAGATATCTGGCATCTGACATAGAATCTAAGCTCAACCTTAAACAACAAGACCTGGTATGTATCGGGATGCTCTGTGGTTGTGACTATACAGCTGGTATTAGAAGAGTTCGGTTCGAAGAAGCCAGACATATTCTCCATCAATTCGAAGGAGAAGGTTTTGAAAAACTCAAAAATTTTAAAAAATGGTCAAGTATGAAAGAAAGTGATGATGAAAAGCTCCGTTCAATATGTAAACTTAATGACCCAGAGAAAATTCGAATGCTTCGTGAGCTCAAATTACCGGAAGAATTTCCTAGAAAAGATATTTACAATGAGTTCATGGAGCCACGGGTCCAAACCACGTTCGAACCTTTCGAGTGGAGGAAACTTAATAAGAAAAGTTTGAAGCAGCTATTGAATCAGAGATCTGATATGTCCTCTAAGGAAATTTATAGTACCATGAAGATGGTGAAAGATATTCTGCAGGGAAAAAACGTTAATGACATTCTACCTGATTCCTTCCTTGATCTTTGTTCACTTAATGATTAGGCTCCATGAACCGGCGGTATTTATAAGAAGCCAAAGCTAAAACAAATGAGGTAATATATCTGAAATATTGATAAAATCTGAAGTTTCAGTTGAAAGTTGATCGCTATCATCAATAATAATGTTATCAAAACTGGGAATAATGTTAATGTTGATCATGTCATTGAAGTTGCCTGAATTTTCTCACATTTTACATGTACTTAGTCGAAAAAGAGAACAATAAGCCACTTTTGATTAAAATTTGGGGCTGAAAGTTGACAATCTAAGGAAATTTTTCAATTAGAAAAATTTTTCTAATTCTTCAGAGAAAATTTATCTTTCGAGAACTGGCGATATCATGGAGTGAAGAAAGAAAAAATTTTTTCGAAATGGGTCTCAACGTTTGTACAATGATATATATGATATATTGAAGAATAAAGCAAACCTGAGATTCCACTCATGTTGCTCAGAATGAAGGGTCTCCTTCAGTGATTTTTTTACAAAATTGAAATTGATCAATATTTTTGACATTAAGAATTTATTTTACCAAGTTTGCCTCTCTGGCTAGAGAAAAGAAGAAAGTTTGTGGATTGTTCATCAATCTTGTAGGAGAATCACATTCCTTTATACTTCCATGGTCAAGTACAATCACACGATCTGAGTCCATAATTGTATTCAAACGATGAGCGATAGTTATAACTGTGCAATCTTCCATTTCTTGTCTGATGGTTTTTTGAATAAGAGCATCGGTTTCCATATCAATTGCAGCTGTTGCTTCATCAAGTACTGCAAGAAAAAAATTGAATGTTTATGAGAGAGAAGTCTAAAATATTTTTTCTTCACCAAACCCACATAAAATCTTTGGTTTCTTGAGCAATGCTCTTGCTAAACAGAGCATTTGTCTCTGTCCTATGCTCAAATTACTTCCTTTCTCAGCGATCTGGTATTGTAACTGGCCAGATAGAGAGGCGACAAAGTTTCTCAGATGAGCATAGCCTAGAGATTCCCATATCTCAGCATCACTGTACTTGTCGAAGGGATCTAAATTGAATCGCAAACTACCAGAAAATAGCACTGGATCTTGAGGTATGATTGCAAGTCTAGAGCGAAGATGGTTTAGTGGAATATCAGTGATGTCATGATTGTCTATGAGAATTTTTCCCGTTACAGGCTCGATGAGTCGAAAGAGCGATTGAGTTATTGTAGATTTTCCAGCACCAGTTCTTCCCACAATACCAATCTTCTCCTGTGGCTTTATTTCAACACTCAAATCATGGATTACTAAATCCAGACCTGGTCGATATCTTGTCGCATAATCTTCGAACACTATATGGCCGTGATCAGGCCACTCAGGTTCTGGTATCACGTTGCCGACAAACCAATCTGCTTCGCTTGGGAGCTTACAGTATTCTAGTATTCTTTCCACTGATATAATATTCATTTCAAGCAAAGAGAATGTTCGAACAAGATAATTAAGCGCTACGTTCACATTCACAGCATATGAAATGGAGAGTCCAACACTTCCTCCTGATAATGAATGTCGAGATAAAGTAGCAAAAACACTTGAGGCAAGCACAATCATATTTCCACAAAACTCCAGGCTAACTGCAAGCCATCTGTTACCCATATAATTGAGATATGCCCAGCTTTGAAGAAGATCAACTTTCTGGAAGAATTCATCAATAAAGCGATTCTGAGCTCCAAACGCTCGTATTGTACTAATACCACACAAAGTTTCTTCAAAATCAGAGAACACTGGTGAACGTGCCACAGATTCTAATCTCTTAAATTGTCGAGAAGAGGCTATATAAACCCGTTGAAGACAGCCATAGATCAATCCAATGGGAATGATGGAAGCAATAAACCATGGTGTTTGAATGGATATTATGATGAGAGTGCTGATGACATTCAGGAAGCAATATAGCCAAAATTCAAAATTTTCAGCTGTATCTGAATCAACAGCATCAATGTCTTTGGCAAAACGATTCACTATTCTTCCTGATGGTGTGGTATCAAAAAAAGACATTGGTGAACGTAGCACTCGATAAAGTAGATCTTTGTGGAAACTTATTGATGCTCGAAGGAATCCTTTAACCAGAGCGACGGATCCGAAGAGGGTGAATATGGCTATGAAAGAAAAATTTTCAAAGGATCATGAGTTTGGTGAGATTCCCGATACGAATTGAGTTTTAAAAAATTTGGATTCACTAACCTTGGAGTCCTCCTAAGCCTGTATAAATGCTCAAGAAATGAAAAGTTTCCTCTCTTGATATCTTATCGCTAGAAGAGGACCACTTTGAAAGCCAAGTGTTGGATCCCATTGACAAACCATTGCTTGTAATGTGACTCATAATCAGGATTGTGAACCAGAGAAATGAAATTCTTTTCAGATATTCGATGTAAACATTCCAACTAACCGATCCAATTTCAGTTTTTTCAGTTTTGACTAACTTCCTTGATTCTTCATCGGGACTTGAGACTATGGCATCGTCTCTATCCTCAGTATCATCACCAGCACAAGATTGCTTCCTTTTCTGTTCACGGATCTCCTCTGCCGTATTGAAATGCTCCATCAATTTTGAGAATTCGTTCCCAGAACTCTTGAGCTCATCATAACTTCCTATTTCACTTATCCGACCATTATCAAGAACCACAATTTTGTCAACAAGAGGCAACAGATCCAATCTATTGGTAACCAGAATTCGTGTCTTGTCTCGTAGAATTCCTGTCTTAGAACTCAAAACATTGTCGAAAAGATGCTTTGCTACATGTGCATCTACTGCACTTAAAGGATCGTCTAAATAATACACATCTGCATCAGTGTAGCATGCTCGCGCTAGACTGACCCGTTGTTTTTGACCTCCAGATAGATTGATACCCTTTTCTCCGATCTCAGTTTCATCACCGCCTGGAAGGTATGAGATGTCTAGGCCCAAAGCACAAGCACGAATAACTCGCTCATATTTAGCACTATTGTAAGATGACCCGAACAGAACGTTGTTCTTAAGAGTTGTATTTTGGATCCAGGCTTGTTGGGCAACATAGGCAGTGTCATTGTGAGTTGAGCTTACTCTCACATGACCTTTGACACATTCCATCTCGCCTAGTAGAGCACTGAGTAGGGAACTTTTACCACTTCCAACTGAACCTACGATGGCAACAAATGAACCTCTTGGTATGGTTAAGTTTATGTTTCTCAGATGGAATCCTTCATCAGAAGAACTTCCCTGTTGTTCAGATGAGATCGATTCATTTTCTATTGATTCATGGTGGGTTCTATGGTGAGCATCGTTTCTATGGTCCGTTGATGGTGGATTGTTCGTCGACAATATATCATTAGAGTCATTACTCCAGGATTCCCATCTGAAGTACCCACCTTCAACCACGATAGCACTATCGTTATGGTCATCATCATCCTCGATGCAAAATATGTAGGAATTCAAATCGTCTTGGTTCAAGAATGAATTGATTCGCTTAACCGAAACTAAGGCCTAAAATATATAAATTGAGGAGATGAATTCATGATTAAGATGCAGGATTGCTCAGGTATTAAAAATTTGTCCATTGAGGCAATTTTCATCGCAGTCAAGTTCGACACATCTAATGATTTAATAGATCGCGTAACTGTAAGATAAAGAATTTCGATACTAACCGTAATGAAAGAGGAAATAAATCTTGGAATTGTTAACAATGGTGTTCGAAGAATGTTGAATAGTGTCAACGAAACGAAAGCTTTCTGAGCGGTTAATGTTTCACCTTGAACTATGACATAGAAACTGAAAGTCACAATCGAAACGATCACTGGTGCACATGTTGAAACAAGCCTAGATGAGATAGTTCATGGAAATAGAAGGAAGAAGTTCAGTTTCGGTTGATCATTTTGATTGAATTTGCTAGAATGATTTTGATATGTGTTTGATCATATGAATTTACCTGCTTCCAGTATTCAAATATAGAATATTTCGGAGATGTTGAAGTTCTTGTTCACGTAATCTGCCAATTTTATCCATGAAAGATCCTTCCCATGCATAATACTTGATAATTCTGATACCATTAATTATTTCATTGAGAAACTTGACACGCTCATCTTTTTTTCTCATCGATTTGGCTTGCATCTTCTTGGTACTGGAAGCAACCAGAACATTGACCGGTATGATGAGTAACATAACGGTAAATCCAACCAGCGCTGAATAGCCAAGCTCTTTGTAGAGAAGATATACAGCGAAGAGAATGGTCATTGGACTTGACCAAGCGAAGTTTATGTTCGGAATTGCATCTCGAATACGTTTGGTGTCCACCGCCATAAGATTGACTATAGCACCGGTTGTCGTGTTCTTTCGAGCTTTGCCACCGAGATTCAGAGATTTATTATAAATAGCGGCTGTTGATAATCCGATAGATTTCATTCCAATCGTAGCGGTGAAATAGAAATACAAGTTTTCCAGAAGAGTTTTCATGGTTGATACTAAGAACATGCCAAATGAAATTGCTAATCCATGCCATAGAGGTTGCTTACCACTACTTTCGATAAACTGGATTAGAAATCTAGGAAAAATCGGTGAGAAGTTTGGACAGTTAGAAAAATATTCCACTATGCTAGAGTGATAGTAGAAAAAATATATCTTCAAATGAAGCAATGATAAGTATTTTCTTACTTCAACAGAACAGGGATCAAAAATTGGATAATTTCATAAGCAAGTTTGCTCAGAAAACATCCAAAAAATTGTCCAAAATATACAGAAGCAATTATTTTCGCCACATTCATTTGATTTGCGGAACTTTTAGGGGGCTGACTTCTCGAAAATCTTCTTATTTCCATATCTGCTTGAATTGATTGTTCAGATGGCATTTTATACGTAAAATGATCGTTCTCAGGTTGTTTCCCAACATATGAGGTGTATTTCCCAAAAATATGTGGAGTTGTCAGGTTTTTCGGCAAACTCCAACGATCTTGGTGCGAAAGAGTTTTCCTCCATCCCTTAATTGCAATCTGAGTATACCACCAATATGTAATTTGACTCAGGAATGAGGCATTTGTTTCCGGTGTTGATGATATTTCTGATTGTTCTTGTGGTGATTTTTTGGTCACTTCTTCCATAGAACAAACAGGCCCATCAGAGAATGAAGATAGTATAAGTAGTATTGAGATCAAGGTGAAGTGGACGATTGTGAAGGCTTTCTCTAAGATAGAATAGTATTTCTGATCGACAAAAATTTGAAAAAATTCTAACGAATAGCAGAAGAATTCCAAAAACAGATACAGCCATATCAAAGCACTCGTATGTATTCCTTTCTTACGGTGGAAGTGTAGAAAGAAAGTTACGAGAATCTAGAAAAAAATTGCCAGAGTTTTCAATGATTGAATAATTTTTTCATTCTATAAACAGATGAAATACTTTGAGTCAAACTTACCAATGAAATTGCTTTGAGTAGGGGTGCTATGAGATCTGCTCTTGTTGGGCTTGATATTTCATAGAAGTTTTGATAAAGTTGATACAAGAGGTTTGTTAGATTGACAATGGCGCATTCAAAACTTAAAATCAAGCGTAGAACGTTCAGATAGCCATATGGAATTATTTTCTTTGTTGGTTTGGCGATGATTATTATTTGAAAAATAGCAAAAATCCATAAAAACGAAGTTGGTATCCAGACAAGCACAGTTTGATGGAAACACCGAGTGAATCTGGGAATTTCAGTTCTCCACGTCAAATCATCATCCTAGGATCAGAAAAGATACAATAAAAAGGAAATCAGCAAGTGAAATTAAAAGAGTGAATTTTGATGACAGATAATTGTTTAGAATATACCTTAGTGGTAAATTTAAGTTTCTGAAAATTAATTTCACTAGCTGCAATAAATTATTCATGAATACATAAGACTGATAACCTAATTCAGAATTTTGCAACAACGTTATTAGTGGTCTGAATTAGCGTCTCCGAATGAAACTTACCCAGAATGGATCATTCGAGCAAAAATCTCTCCAATAGATTTTTTCTGCCATCCTTCAATATCTGAGATTTTCTTCAGATTCCCAGAATTGCGTCAGAAGTAGGCTTCAATTGCCGAGAACTGGAGATTCCTCAATTCTGAACTGGAACTCGAATTTTTTCAACAATCATTTTCTGACCTTTATCGAAACCTTTAGTTATACTAGAGAATCGAACACTGAACTTAGTCAAATGAAAACGTTGATTATTCCGATAAATTGGTGATCTCACTCAAATAACCTGAAGATTGTTCCAAATAAAAACCAAAATAAGGGCTATTGACTGGCCACTTTCTTCACCCAAGGTCTCTTCATAAATCTATTCTATTCTAGGTGAGTAGTTAACATATATCTCTGATCAGCGGATTATCCGTTGAAGAATGATTCTGTAAGTCTTTAGTAACATTTGATTCGAGACATCAAGCATTTGTATGGTACTACGTTGATGATTTATATAGCGAGACACAATGAGTCTGTTTTGCTATCGAAGACTACAGTCTCCATTCAGCATCATTCATCGTCTTCTTTGATGATAAATTATTCTTTTTCCATGAATCCTCCAGTGAAAATGGGTGTACTTCACAATAAAACAACGAATTGTTCTCTTATGCTCAAAAACAGTGGAAAAACTCAAATCAACCATCTCTGGTTGACAGTAATTTGTTCAACCGCTCTGAGCTTGAGACGTTTAACTCAAATTCTTCGAGTTTCTCGCAATTTTTAATTGATTTCGTGATCCAATTTATGATCAAAATCAGTGCTTGCCAGTCGTAGATCAAGTGTCTCTATCTCTCAGCACGCGACCAACAGAGATAATTTTGGAGATAAAAATTTGAAGCTTTTCAAATCACTCACAATCCATAAGGGGGATACGTTTCAAACGTGGATCTCTCTCATTACTTGAAACAATGAATGAATCTCATTCGCCACAAGCTCAATTCCGTAATAGAAAAGTTTGTGCAATATTATTGTAGATAGGTTTGAAAAGGGCTTTCGGTTGATCTTATTAAAGTAAATTTGCAAAGAAAAAGATACAAAATCCAATTCAAATATGATGACCAATTTCAGAACCTATCGATGATCGAGGAGAAATTCATGATGATCGAATTGTTCGATTGGAAAAATTAAATATCAGTTAGGGAGCAGGGGCAACTTTTTTACCACCAGTGATTTCTCCCCATCCTATCAATCTGTTGAGAAAAGAAAACAAATTAGAGCAAGTTGAACATTTAGATTATTCAGATCAAATTACCTCCAATGTCCTTCTACTCTTCTGCTTAGAGAGATTTTCTCATTGATTTCCACACAAACTGGCGTCTGCAAACTTATTTTGGCTGCTTCTCCTTTTACAGCAACTACACGCCCTCCAGTAGACAGAGAGCCTATATTTACCATCACACTTTCACCTTTGGCCAATTTTTTAACCTACAAAGAGTATGAAATGAGTCAATCAATATTATCAAGAAGAAATTAATAAAATTGTTTCAAATCCCCAGCCAACTTACTTTAGCGGCTTGCTTGTCTCCCTCAGTACGCACTCCTAAAAGTCTTCGCAATAAGAAGTATGCTACTTCGAGTTCATAGAATATATCAGGTAGAGTGTTTTCAGCGCCCAACACTTGGCCAACCATACGGTCAGCTCGAGTCAACATTGGATCTATCTTGGTGCCTACACCAATCAAACCACCTGGTACGGCATACTGTAGATCATTTTGATCAGCGTAAAGAGAAGTTATTTGGGATTTAATTGGAGTACAAACAAATTTTCCCTCTTCATCTTTAGATATCAAACCAGGCTTGACTTCGATTTTCATACCAACTTTGAGTACTCCTCGCACAAGTGATCCACCGGCAATTCCTCCTTTAATTTCCTCCACATCACATCCAGGCTTGTTGACATCAAACGAACGGATGACTGAATGGAAAAAACAGAATTAATGGAATCAAAATGAACTAATTCGAAGGAGAATAAATATGAATTCATAACTTAATTCTAATACTCACCGATTAATCGAGGAGGAGATGTAAAATCTCTCTCAGGAATTGGAAATTTTTTCACGATGTATTCACATATAACATCGATATTGTATTTTAATTGAGCTGATATCGGTATGATGGGACTTCCATCAGCCACTGTTCCTTGAATAAATTTTATGATCTGATGATACTGTTCTTGAGCCTGAGAATCTTTGATAAGATCAATCTTATTTTGAAGAATGAGAATATGCTTTAGACGCATAATTTCTATGGCGGCAAGATGTTCTGATGTCTGTGGCTGGGGACAAGCTTCATTTGATGCAACCAACAGAAGAGCAGCGTCCATAACTGCAGCACCGTTAAGCATAGTAGCCATAAGAATGTCGTGACCAGGACAGTCAACAAATGACACATGTCTTTCAAGTTTAAACCGGCCGGTACAACCGGGCTTATCGCATGGAAAATCATCTTCTTTACTGCTACGCTCAGCTCTATAACACTGTGGTCTTGGACATTTATCACACTTATATATTTTAGCATTAGCATAACCTAGCTTAATGGTAATATTTCGTTCCAATTCATTTTTAAATCGTACAGTTTGAACACCAGATATAGCCTTAACAACAGTTGATTTACCATGAGCTACATGTCCTATGGTACCAATATTGATGGTTGCTTGTCTACTGATCACTTCTTCCTTTAATGGATGTAGATCTTCAACTTTCTATCAAGAGATGAAAAAAAAGAAAATGGCATCAATATCACATCAAGTATCATCAGTGTCAATCAATTAATATTGTCACCAAAACACAGTACATCATCAGTACGATAGGCATATACACACACACACACCAAGTACTTAAACACTTACCAAGCTACTAAGATCTTGCTTCTTAAGATGTGGCTGTCCATCAACAGCAGCCATAATTGAATGAATAACGATGTATAAGGTTAATTATTTACACACACCCACACACACAACTATAAACAAATCGAATGTATAATCAAAGTGGATAACATCAAAAATCATCACCTTTTAATCAATCAAATATTGACCACGTTTTATTTTACTATGGCAAAAAAGTTGGCCCAATAGCATAAGCATAGCCAAAAGCCGCAAAGCTTATGAAACTTACCTGCCATCTAGAGCGGCATAAAAATTGATTTTTGAAAATTGTTTTGAAAAATGTTTTTACTACTGACATCAGCATTTTGATTTTATGTGATTAATTAATACTTGTTGAAGGATTGTTTTATAATCCTGGATTTGTTTCCTTGTGTGGTGTGAGAGAGATGGATGTGTTAAGAATATGTATACAGTTTGATGGTGAAGATGGTTGATTAGGAGAGAGAGAGAGAGAGAGATAGGTTGTTGATGTGGTGAAAATTTTGGTGTTTTATTGTGTGTATGTAATTTTTTTTCCTTGATCAACGAAATATGATACATCAGAATAATGAGCAAACGGTTGATCATACCACTTTCTGGTTGATCACTTTTTGGGCCGTTTTCACTGCTTGTATTCCAAATTTTGTTAAAATGGTAAGATATGAATACACTTTTCGGGTTCAGTTTGGTTGGATAGCTATAATTTGTTTGGACTGATTAATCTGATTTTTTTCTTCATTTCTTTTTTTTTCCTTGTTTTGTGTGTCCAGATTTTGTGGATATTTTTTCGAGAATCAGAGTTAGAAAGTAATCTACGAAAACAGATCACCGAACTCAAAACTGAACTGGGGACCATCAATATGACACAAGAGTTTGTTAAATATGCTAAAATTCAGCGAAAGATTAATAAGATGATTGAGGAGCTCAAAAATCAAGGTAATGTTTTGATAAACTATTCGTAATCTAGTTGAGTAATTTGAATTCAACTCCTTCTAGGCAATATGAAGACTATGCTCAAGCTAAAAGCACAAGTGATCATATATGCTTCGGTCTACATTGTTGTGGTAAGATCCTTGTGTGGAAATACCGAAAAGATTTGATTCAATTTTCTTCCCCTTCCTCCAGGGTATATACACTACTTATCTGATCTGGTCAAATCGATATAAGCCACTCTTGATCTTAGAACCTCGAGTAATGCATCCATTCGATTACATCCTACGATTTCCGACTGGAGTCGATGGTGCTATCGGAGTTACTTTCTGGTTTCCAATGGTTGTCTCAACATCAAGATATCTAAAACGCATTCTCTCAAACAGTTGATCAATCAAAAGAATAAAGTCAAGTTTTTTACTGTTAGATTCTCAGAAAAATTGCCTCTTCTAATTATGAGCCTACCTGTTCGAGTTTAGAGAATTTTTCTACTTGAATTCCTCAAAATTTTCACATAAATCTCATTATCATCTGGACAGCAATCGAGAATATACATTGTCCTCAACAAAACTTGAGACCAATTGAGATGTTACGTTTAGATTAATTATCAGAGTCTGACAGCCTCAAATTGTTCATTCAATTTCTCTCTCAATATTCAGAAAATTAATGAAAAAGGTTCTCAGCATACTGGTCATTCAAAAAATCTCAGTCACAATTTTCCTCATTTACACTTTCATCTCATCTCGCAATTGTGAAACTCTATCTGAATCGAATTCATGCGATTCCGTTATCTCACTTTACCGCCCAAACTCTACAATCCAAGCTACTCTCTCTTCCCCTCCTCGCTGCATCAGATCTCATACTCAGAATTTATTTCCCATCATCTGGTTAGATACTAACCCTAGTAAATCTCAAATTCTTATCCATCTCGGAATTCATCCAAAATTCAGATTCTCATGATCAGATAAACTCTGAAAAAATTCCCGAACTTTTGACTCATCATGCTTCGAGCGTCATCTGGATCCTCTATGAAAAGTAAACATTGTGTATGTTTTGGAAAAGTCTATTTGACCACAATTTGTGGCAAAAATTCAGCGGAGGCTATTTAACCACACAATGAGAACCATGTCGCCATCTTCACATTTTTCACGTTTGTCCCGCTTTTTTGGCACATAAATTGATGCTCATTCTTTGTGTAGACAGCATGTTCAATGTGTCCAGTGGCTTGTCATGAGAAGCTTTTGCTGATTGGGAAAAAAATTGATCAAAAATTGATTATCATTCAGTTTATGTGAGTAAATTTATTAATTTCTCAATTGTGATAGTGTTTGAGAGGGATGAAATTTGATTAATCTGTGTGATGAGTTTTGTATCATCATCTGAGACCGAAGAAGCTGTGGGTGACTTCGAATTCTATGTGGGACAAATTTTCACCTCCTATGATGAATTTGAAAGATTCAAAATTACTTTTGAGAAGTATAACTCTACTGAGTTATGGATAAGAACAACTACCCGAAGCCAAAATCATGATCAAAAATATCGACGAATCACTCTATGCTGTAAAGCTGGTGGTAGAAAGTATCAATCAAAATCAAAATTCAGATGCGGAAGGTAAGTTTCCAATATTTTTAATCTTATGAAACTTTTCTCATTCGTCAGGAAAGTGTTAAAACTCATCTCAAAAAAACATCCCGAAAAAATTTCAAACATGTATGTACTGTTCAATCAAGCTGTGCCTACCGAACATATCGGAAAGATTATTTGAAAAGTCACATGATAACGTGCCAGAAGAGAGCTGAAATGAATAATGTTCAGTTACAGAGTTCTGATGATCAATCAGATAGTGAAAGTGATGATGATCGTCCTCTTCGAATTGATGAAGATTGACTCCGTTCATATATTCCGCCAGTTCTGTGCCTCTCGTCTGTAAAACTGTGTTTGTGTTACAGATATATGTACTGAATCCCAAAAGTGTGGCTAAATAGACTTAACCGTATGTTTTGATTTTATTTTGAGCTGATAATTTTCAATATTCTTGATTTCATCATAATCTTTTTTTCTTGATTACTAAATTCAGATTTTAATTGTTGTCTGATTCTCTTCTGTGTGAGGTGATGATTAGTGATGTGTGAATCATGATGCGATGAATTTCAACAATCACCGTTTTGAAGAGTCTCTATTGTGGATATGCAGCATATTATGGTCAAGATAATCAGATTTGATTGACAACTACAGAATGGGACAAGAGCGTACTCAAAATTTACCAAAAAATTTCGAAACCACACAATCAGTTTTCAGTAATCGAGCTCTACCACCGATACCCAAAGGTGTGAGAGAAGATCGTCTATTTGATGGGAGTAAGTATGCAATGTTAATGTTAATTATGATTGATTGTTGCTTTTGACAGCATCTTTCAAGCCTTATTTGAGCTTATCTCATGGTTATGTGATACATACTTAATTATCTTTCGGTAATTTTTCTCTCAAGATAAAACAAATGGTGGAACCAATCTTGGTGATGGGTCAAATGTGCCCATAGATGATGGTGAAAGTATAACCGAAGAGGAACGACATCGAAATTATTGTGCGTCCATTGAGAAAGTTAAAGATTGTGGCTGGTATTGGGGTCCAATACCTGGTAAATTGGCTGAAGAAATATTAGCCAATGAACCTGATGGTAGCTTTATTGTCCGAGATTCAAGTGATGAACATTATTTTTTTAGTCTCACCATCAAATTGGAAGGCTTTGTTCGCCATGTACGAATAGAACATGATCAAGGTAACTTCAGTTTTGGGTGTCGACAAAAGTTCAAAAGCAATACGATCGTTGATTTCATAGCCAACTCAGTGGAACATTCACGCAGTGGACGATATCTATTTTTTCTTCATCAAGTACCCGTTATGGGTCCTATGCGTGTTCAACTTTTGCATCCTGTATCACGTTTCAAGCAAATACAGTCACTCCAGCACATGTGCCGGTGAGAATTTTTCAATCAATTCTTGAGGTGATAGATGAACAAATTTATCATCACTTCATCCAGATTTTCCATTCGTAATCCTTCTATTCAAAAACTCACAATTTTCCTAACGTTTGGAAATTTCAGGGCATCTCATCATATCAGATTTTAATAATCCATTTCAATTTCTTTCCAGTTTCATCATTTTAAAGTATGTACGTCGTGACTACATCGATAGATTGCCACTTCCAAGTGAATTGAAAGAGTATTTGTGTACTCCTTACTACTATTCTGAGAAGTTATCGTTCCAGGACAAATGTTGAAAAGACAAAAATCATATGGTAGTGTAAGGAATACATCATGATAGCATCCGTCGCTAGAAATTTCCTTCCTTCTCCTGAATTCCTGGACTCAAACTGAAAGGCTCTCTATGAGAGCGCCAATTCAAGCTTGTTACCTCCCTCCAAAATCTATTTGATTATGGTGTTGACTATTGAGCATATTTTTCTAGATGACCTGGACTCATCTAGCATGATCAATCAGCAAGACTGATTGCTTGAAGTTTCTCTCCTGAATCCTCCCTATTCGATGGACCAAATGAGCAATGTTCACGGATCGCTCTCACGAGTGAGTGTATGATTTTGAATCCTCAGGAAAAATACTCAGATGAATTTCAATGAGCCATTTCTGGAATGCATCTCATGACTAGAAATTTGGTGATTGATGAACCCCACATTGCATCCACTTCCCTCAAATCATCACAGCAGCGCTGTTCTGAGAAGTTCTCTACTTTTTTGAAAATTAATGAGATTAATAAGCATCAACTGGGTATAATTTGCTCTCAGAAATGCATATCAAAGTTTTCTCTAGATTCCTAATTCGCTTTTCAGTGTGAATCGACGAAAATGAATAAAGTAATGATATAAGGTTAAATACTCTCCAGGTAATTTGTTCCACGCTTCACAGCGAGCTGGAATTAACTCGCATATTCTATTACCTGATATTTATTTAGAGAATATTCTCCCAGAGTTAAAGTAGATGCTAAGGTTTTGTTTCCTTCAGGAAATTATGTTCGATTGAGACAAAATCTCGGTCAAGATTTTGACAGAACGAATTCATCTCACCAAGTTTGCCTCTCTCGCTAAAGAGAAGAAGACAGTATGCGGATCATCCATCAATCTTGTAGGAGAATCACATTCCTTTATACTTCCATGGTCAAGTACAATCACACGATCTGAGTCCATAATTGTATTCAAACGATGAGCGATAGTTATAACTGTGCAATTTTCCATTTCTTGTCTGATGGTTTTTTGAATAAGAGCATCGGTTTCCAAATCTATTGCAGCTGTTGCTTCATCGAGTACTACAAAGAAAGAAATGGAATAAAAATGTGTCAGGAATGTGTCAAATTCTTATCAGAAAACTTACCTAGAATTCTTGGTTTCTTGAGCAATGCTCTTGCCAAACAGATCATTTGTCTCTGTCCTATGCTTAAATTACTTCCTTTCTCAGCTATCTGATATTGTAATTGGTCGGCCAAGGATTCCACAAAGTTGCCAAGATGTGCATGTGCTAAGGAGCTCCATATCTCAGCATCACTGTACTTGTCGAAGGGATCTAAATTGAATCGCAAACTACCAGAAAATAGCACTGGATCTTGAGGTATGATTGCAAGTCTAGAGCGAAGATGGTTTAGTGGAATATCAGTGATGTCATGATTGTCTATGAGAATTTTTCCCGTTACAGGCTCGATGAGTCGAAAGAGCGATTGAGTTATTGTAGATTTTCCAGCACCAGTTCTTCCCACAATACCAATCTTCTCCTGTGGCTTTATTTCAACACTCAAATCATGGATTACTAAATCCAGACCTGGTCGATATCTTGTCGCATAATCTTCGAACACTATATGGCCGTGATCAGGCCACTCAGGTTCTGGTATCACGTTGCCGACAAACCAATCTGCTTCACTTGGGAGCTTACAGTATTCTAGTATTCTTTCCACTGATATGATATTTATTTCCAGCATGGAGAATGTTCGAACAAGATAATTAAGGGCTATATTAACACTAGTAGCATATGAAATCGAAAGTCCAACATTTCCTCCTGATAATGATTGTCTAGCCAAAGTAGCGAAAACACTGGACGCAAGCACAATCATATTGCCACAGAATTCCAGATTAATTGCAAGCCATCTATTACCCATACGGTGTAAGTAGGACCAACCTTGCAATGAATTGATTTTCTGGAAAAAACAGTCTTTCAAACGATTCTGAACCCTAAATGCTCGTATAGTGGATATTCCGCTCAGAGTTTCCTCAAAATCAGAAAACAGTGGTGAACGAGCTACTGATTTGAATCTTTTGATTTGACGAGAAGAAGTTAAGTAAATTCGTTGAATGAAGCTATAGATTACACTGATAGGAATGATTGCTACGATAAACCATGGTGTTTCGATCGATATTATGATGAGAGTGCTGATGACATTCAGCAAATAGCTTAGGAAATCTCCAAAATTACTTGCCGTATCTGAGTCGACAGCATCAACATCTTTCGAAAACCGATTAACTATCCTTCCCAATGGTGTGGTATCAAAAAAAGACATCGGTGAACGTAGCACTCGATAAAGTAGATCTTTGTGGAAACTTATCGAGGCTCTTAGAAATCCTCGAACCAGAGCGATGGATCCGAGGCTGCTAAAAATTCCTGCCTCAAGAAAAGGTATCTGATAGTCACCAAGTTATTTATTTGATTTTAAATCTGAAGAATTTCTCCTAAGAATACTCACCTTGAAGTATTCCCAGTAATGCATAGATTTTCAAGCAGAATAAAGTTCTCTCTTGAGAGAGATTTCTACCAGAAGAAGAAGACCATTCAGATAGCCAAGCGTTTGAACCCATTGAAATTGCAGTCCCTGCGACGTGACAAGTGATCATAATTGAGAAGCAAAGAAAAGAAATTCTCTTCAAATATTCAGTGTAAACATTCCAACCAACAGATCCAGTTTCAGTTTTTTCTATTCCAATTAATTTTCTCAATTCTTCATCTGAACGTGAAATTATCTTATCATTCTTATGATCAGCATTCCCAATAGGAAGAGATTGTGTCTCTTTTTGTTCACAAATCTCCTCTACCGCATTGAAATGCTCCATCAATTTTGAGAATTCGTTCCCAGAACTTTTGAGCTCATCATAACTTCCTATTTCACTGATTCGACCATTGTCTAGAACCACAATATTGTCAACAAGAGGCAACAGATCCAATCTATTGGTAACCAGAATTCGTGTCTTGTCTCGTAGAATTCCTGTCTTAGAACTCAAAACATTGTCGAAAAGATGCTTCGCTACATGTGCATCTACTGCACTCAAAGGATCGTCTAAATAATACACATCTGCATCACTGTAGCATGCTCGTGCTAGACTAACCCGTTGTTTTTGGCCTCCAGATAGATTGATACCCTTTTCTCCGATCTCAGTTTCATCACCGCCTGGAAGGTATGAGATGTCTAGGCCCAAAGCACAAGCACGAATAACTCGCTCATATTTAGCACTATTGTAAGATGACCCAAATAGAACGTTGTTCTTAAGAGTTGTATTTTGGATCCAGGCTTGTTGAGCAACATAGGCAGTGTCATTGTGAGTTGAGCTCACTTTCACATGACCCTTGACACATTCCATTTCGCCTAATAAAGCACTGAGTAAGGAACTTTTACCACTTCCAACTGAGCCTACAATGGCAACGAATGAGCCCCTTGATATCGTCAAGTTTATGTTTTCTAAATGAAATTCACTCTTTTCTGATTTCTTCTCAGAAAGAGTTGCACTTGATTCAGGATTTTTCAGCTGCTTCCTATCTGAGCCATCATGGTGAGATTCCCATTTGAAATAACCACCTTCAACAATGACCGCATCGTCAATATCATCTTGGAATCGTATGTATTGCTCTAAATCGTCTTGATTCAAAAACGAATTAATCCGCTCGATTGACACCAATGCCTATAAAATACAAATATTGAGAAGTTAGCAGACTATTTTTTGTGCCACCTCAAAAATTTTCCAATTTTGTTTTAGTTCTCAATACAGACCGTTATGAAAAATGAAATAAATCTTGGAATAGAGAGTAATGGTGATCTAAGAATATTGAACAGTGCTAATGAGACAAAAGCTTTTTGAGCTGTTAATGTTTCTCCTTGAATTATGACAAAAAAGCTGAAAGTCATCAGTGAAATGACCACAGGTGCACATGTTGATACAAGCCTGAGGAATAAAATTTAAATTGGATTATTTTCCTAGTTACCCGAGGAAGCTTTACTTTACTTTTGCAACCATGAAATATTGCAAAAAGATTTTCATTTATTGTTCTCGTCTTTTTTCTGATAGTAATCGGGCATTAAACTCTGTTTTACCTCTACAAGATGTACCTACCTGCTTCCTGTATTTAAATACAGTATATTCCTAAGATTTTGGAGCTCTTTTTCTCGTAAATGTCCAATTTTTTCCATGAATGATCCTTCCCATGCATAATACTTGATGATTCTAATCCCGTTGATAATTTCATTTATAAGTTTTATGCGTTCATCTTTCCTTCCCATCAATTGTGCATGCATCTTCTTGCTATAAGATGCCACAATAGCATTGACTGGAATAACTAGCAACATAACGGTAAATCCAATGAGAGCTGAGTAACCAAGCTCTTGGTAAAGAAAGTAGATGGAGATCAAAATTGTCATTGGACTGGACCACGCAGTGTTAAGGTTTGGAATCAAATCTCGAATTCGCTTTGTGTCCACAGCCATAAGATTAACGATTGTACCGGTTGTCATATGCTTTCTAGCTTTACCACTGAGATTCAGAGATTTACTATAAATAGCAGCAGTTGATAATCCGATAAATTTTTCTCCAATAATGGCGGTAAGATACCAATGCCAGTTTTCAAGAAGAGTTTTCAGAGTTGAAATCGCAAACATGGCAAATGAAATCACTAATCCATGCCACAAAGGTTGCTCATCACCATTTTCGATGAATTGAATGAAAAATCTGTGGGTAAATCATTATATGGTTGAAATATTAGTATCTTTCGATCATGAAAATTGGAGATGAGATTTGGTTGACGAATTAAGTTATCAAAAAGAAATTCACTCACTTCAATAGCATTGGGATAAAGAATTGGATTGTCTCATATGCCAATTTGCAAAACGAAGAAGTTAAAAACTGCCAAAAATATATTCTGGTTGTGATATGTGCAATGTTAATCTTCTTTGGAGTACAATTTTTTTTCTCATCATGTTCATCAACTGGTAGCCGTTTGTACTTATAGGAATTTTGATCTTTTCCAGACTGTTTATCTAAGCATGAAGCATATTTCCTGAAAAGGTACCATGCAGTTAAATTCTTTGGTAGGCCCCAACAGTGTTGATAGGTATAAACTTTTTTCCATCCTTCAACTGCTATCTGAGTATACCACCATAGCGTTATTCTACTCAAGAACGATGCATTCATTTCAGGCAATGGAAGCGTTTCAGATTGATTCGGTGATAGACTTTTCGTTAATTCTCCAAGCTTATATACCGGTCCATCAGCAAATGAAGACAGTATAAGTAGCGATGAGATGAGTATCAAATTTGTGGACACAAAGACTCTCTTCGGGATTGAATAGTATTCATCGATGAAAATTTGATAAAATTCTGGTATTGAGCAGAAAAATTCCAAGAACAAATATAACCACACTAGAGCACTTGTGTGAATTCCTCTCTTACGATGAATGTGAAACAGAAAAGTCACCAAGAACTGGGAAGGAGAACAAATAACTCATAATAAAAAAAAATCTGTTGATCAAGATTACCACTAAACCATATTGAGACCAATTTAGAGTTGATGAATCAAACTTACCGATGAAATTGCTTTGAGTAGGGGTGCTATGAGATCTGCTCTTGTTGGGCTTGATATTTCATAAAAATTTTGATGAATTTGATAGAAGAAATTCGTTAGATTGACAATGGCACATTCAAAACTCAAAATCAAGCGGAGAGCATTCAAATAGCCATACGGAATGATTTTTTTGGTTGGCTTGGCTAAAATTATTATTTGAAAGATAGTGAAAATCCATAAAAACGAAGTTGGTATCCAGACAAGCACAGTTTGATGGAAACATCGAGTTAACTTAGGAACATCGGCCTTTATCGTTAGTTCATGATCCTAATGAATCAAAAATTTCATTTTAAACTATGTCTAGAAAATTCTTTCCCGAAACTGGTAGATATTGAGTGGGCTGCTCGAGTGTTCATCAATCAATAAAAAATGTAAATCTGAAAATTTCAGCGTAAAATTCGAGAAGGGAAATAGGATTAAACTTTTGAAAAATTAACTTACCCAGAGTGGATCATTGGCACAGAAATATTTCAGGTAAATTTTTTCACCCATTCCACTAAGGACTAGTTAAGCAAACTTCAATAATCCTGTCGAAGTGAGCTTTGATTTGAATCACCTTTTTCATATTATGGTGATACACCTCATGCTTTGAGAAAACAGGTGCATATACTATAAAATTGCCTTGGTTTCAGAAAACTCTCGTTGAGAGTGATAAATAAATTTTTAATTTTTAAAACTTATTGCTATTTGCCAGGTCGAGGAAATTCATCGAAAATATGACTGAATCTTCTTACGAGACATAATTCATCCATTTTGGAGAGAATCGTCTTACCAAATGTAAGTTCAAAAGTTTGTCATAGTCACATGACAAAGTCTGATTTAGTAGCTGGCAGAACTCATCTGATGTTTCGGTTTAACGAATAAGGTTCAGCAGCCATATCTTTAGAATCATATTCGAATGACTTACCAGAACTAACCTCCTGTTTATGAGAACTTATTTTCACTTGCTCCAATCTTCATTCCAAAACATCTCAATTGTGAATAATATAGCACATCATGAGGACTTTTATGTTGAGAATTAGTAGGTAGAAAAAAATATATTCAATGTTTTGTGAAATTCAACAACAACTGAATTACTGATAATTTCAATGTGGATGAGAGAATTTCCTACTTCCTCTTCAGCTGAGCTAGCTTCAATCAATCTCTGCTGAACTGATTGAGCATCAGAATATTCTGATAATCAATGGTAAGACATCAGCTTTTCATATTATTATTACTTATCCTATCAGCTCAAATAGAAAAACATACCAGATAACATTATTCTTCCGATTCCATATATTCAACTCTCTTTTGTTCAAAGTACTATTGTTAATTCGATTAATTTGGTAATTTATGAATCTATAACGCTAGAAGGACAGATCCAAATGGATGAAAAATCAAATTGAAAACATGATTAGATTGATGGAACAATTTTGATGAATGTTGTACAACAACGAACACGTGTGTACAATCAGCGAAAAAAAAGATTGAGTACACACAGACACAATCATGAATAACGTGAATTAAGGTAAATTAACGTATATTAATTAATTGAAGCTCGGTGAAAGTTTTACATGGAGATCATCATCATCATAGCCCAGTGTAAGCTGAAAACAGTCTTGACAGGACACTTCCACTTCGTGCACCTTTCGGTGGAGTTCCTGGTGCCGGAAGTAGTGCTTTACATTCCGAATTATGGTTACCATACCCTTGACAGACAATATCAGGCAGTCGAGATAAAGCCATTCTCAATAGAATGTGCATAAATTCAACAGCTTCTTTACCACATTTTGTTTCAACCAAATTTTCGGTACATCCTTGGAATCGACGATACGCACAACATCCAGCCGGTATTCGTTTGTCCCATTCAACTGATGTCACTATTTCAAGTGCTGCTTGTAAATCTTTAACACATGCTTTTTGGCCTCGTTGAGCTTGATTTAAGCATGGTGCATGTTTCAAATAACTTTGTCTCAATTGTGTACTTGGTGTACAGTATTCGGTCAACAATCTTGCACTACCTTCCGTACCAAAGCCGATAAGTTCACGTTGTAATGGTGTGGTACACTTTCGAGTGAAGTTTCGTAGACATGAATCAGCTTCACGTAAATAGCCACACTGTTTGTTCAATTCATTGTCGGTGGTTGCAAGTCCTAAATTTTTTTTTTGGTGAAGTGAGAAGGGAAAAAGAGAGAGAGAATTAATATGTATTCAATCAATTTAATGACGAAACAATTATCATCAGTGTGTAGGTTATAACCGATAGATGTAATAATTTTCACCATTTTCGTAGAAGGAATGAAAAAAGTGTGAGCTTATTATGATGAATTTTTTGGAGTGAAAATTATTGAGTACATGTGTTTGGACTTGAATTGGTGAGACATATAATCATAATCATGTGAAATTGGGAAGAATGAGGTTCCAATTGTTGTGATCAATTTTTTTGTCGCATATTAGTGATTGAAGTTCACCTGTTAAAATTTTATGTGAGTGTGAACTTTGCTCCGAATTTTTGTTTAAGATGCTTCCATCATTCAATATCAGGGTACATGATTAAGTTGATTTGATGATAGTTTTCATTTTTTTCTACCATTTTCTTTGAGAGCTTGATTAAAACTTGTGATCATGATTGCTACTCTTAAGGGCGAGAAACGAACCCTACTCGATTTGTCGAATCAAATTAGATATTAACCACTGCCCATTTAGAATCATATCTTATTAGTTAGAACTTACTGTTTCATCCTAAATTACACAGCTGTAAAGAATCAAGGTGATCAAAAAACAGTTATAATAACCCTACTTTAACTCCTTCATAGAGCAAAGGCTCGTTCAATTAGCAATCCTCAAATCTTCGCACAATGCTGAGGAAATATGAATTTTATACTGATCATTTATAATTTTTCATATGAAAATTGAGTACAGATAATGGAATCTTTTCACTTCAAACAGGTAATCACAATCAGCCGCTTAGTGAACAAGAACGACAGTGTCAAATTAAATTGGTTGGCGAAAGTAAAAAAGTGAAAGTGGATCACTTTGAAGTGGGGAGAAAACAATCAACCTCTCTCTTTCTCACTTATTGCCCCAATATTCAAGCAAAATTCAAGCAAGTTTAATCAGCGAGAAAGTTAATTTTGTCAATATATCAGATCAAGCTTCCCTCTCTCTCTCTCTCTCTCTCTCTTTCCCGAAAGCAAGTTACATATTGCACAACTAATACTAAAATTTTTCTCTCCTCCTCGATTATTCAATACGATGTCAGAAAGAGAGAAAGAGAGAAGATAATTTTTAAAGATTATCAACTTATATTTAGTTAGCTAAACTGTGGGACGAGAAGATGGGTCGCTTTGGGCGATTAATATCATGAAAATGAAAAGGTGAATGATCAAAAGATGAATAAATCGGAAGATAATCAGCATCACTGTCACACTTGTCGCTCAATGAAACCCGCCTTGTGGACAGACTTCATCATCTTCATCATCGTATACACACACACATACAACTTTCACTACCGGAACGACTTGGGACACATTGGGGACTTGGATGATGGACTTCCGAGTATGATTGACCCGAAAAAAAAGTAAGAAAGCGACTGGAAGTGAAGTAAGTTGTATTTTATACCGGTTTTTACTGGGTTATCGTCTCAAGCTCATGTTTTTGAGTGTATATATGTATAAGTTAGCATTGATTGAGCTGGTGTAAATGACTATGTGAAAAATTAGCACCTCATCACTATTGGGATTGTGGTTGGATTATCATAAGAGGGTAGAAAAATCTCTTACCTGATGGATTTTGTGTGAAAACTAGTAGAGTTGCAGCACAGAGGTCCAGCTCTCGTAGATGACATGTTTGACATATTCCTTGTCCAACAACTGATTGAAAAATTGAAGTGAACATATAAGTGAGTTGTAATTTAAGCCGCTTTCATGGGAAGAATGCATTGACTGGAAAAATAATGAAGATCACAGTGATGAAAATACTTACAGAGAAAAAGAAAGAAAATCGAAAATTGAATGAATCCCATTGGAACTGGTCGTAATAAACAATCTTTGGATCACCGCTTTGCAAAGCGAACTATAATCTCACTGAAACTTTACAGTTACTTTGTATGAGATGTTAGGTTCCGGAGAAACTTTTGCTACTAAAACTTTCTCGAAGCAAAATGATTTGCTTGAAATAGTAGAAAATTTTCTGACGAAAGTTCTAATCGCTAACGGGACTCTCTCTTTCTCTCACTCACTTTCTCTCTCTCTCTCTTTTTAACGCTCGGGCACATTCTCTCATTCTCTCTCCTTCTATCATCTCTCTCTTTCTTTCTTTCTTTCTTGTGCCACTTTTTCCACGCCTATTGGATGTCATTTCGGCTCAGTACGAAGTGGTACTCGAATGAAATCGAGAGTGAACTCAGCAATCAGCTGAGTGTGAAATATTCAACCGTTGATAATTGTGACAAAATTCATAATCGAACTCTTGAGTAGAGGGATGTAGTCTGAAGGAATGAATCATCGGAATGCTGGAAAAAAAATGAGTCAAGATCTTGTTGACAAGAGTGATTTGAGATTCACGCGTTTCTTCGATAGGCTGATGATCGCTTGCGAGACCATGATGATGAGTTTTTGTGAGAGGACTCAAGAGAATTTATTTGAGGAAGCGAATTTTATTTGGAGAAAGGTCGGATGGGAATGATGACAGTGACCTGAGGATTCTTACAATAATACATCAGAAAATCAGTTCCATCATTTAACTGATATTACCTTCAGAGTTACACAAATTTTACGACCTTTAATCGTTCGAAAGACTGAGGTTTGCCTCCGAAAAGGACTAGTTTTGAGATTTCAAATGAAATCATAAATCAAATTTTGATTTTTTCACTGAGATTCTTTGGAGATTTGGGACCATAGAGACAGTGTTTGATCACTGTCATTCAGAATAAACTTTAAGCACCGAGTTTGATTCCAGGAAGAGAGAGAAAAGTAGTTGTAATAGGATTAAATACTATTTTAAACATTGTAGGCATCGACAATGCTCAAAAACGACAAGATAAGATGGACAAGTGAAGAATCAACAAATGCCTCTTCTGCATCAAATCAATGTGTGAGAGTTCACCAGTTTGATCGGAAATGTTGAAGTATGCTGGATTTTCTGCCTCGAATCAGCATCAAGGACTGAACATTCAGTGTCACTCGAAGCACTTGCTAGCTGCAGCGTCAAGATTCCATTCAGACTCTTCGAGATATTGAGTACATCTACTTAGATCAGCGATACCTAATTTCATGAGTTCGTTAATTTTCAACTCTTTCATGGCAGCAACGATATCACCTTTCTGAGTCATGAGAGCTCGAAGACATTCTTCTCGGTTGGCTCCTTTCACATTCTCCATAAGTTTGTCTACTTTTATATTCAAATCTGGTGATGGTCCAATGTAGCTGAGACCATACACTACTTCACGGGCAGGAGCTGATGGACCAGAAAATGGGAAGAAGGGTTGCTGGGGAGGTGGTGGTGGAGCTGGACCTTTGTTAGCGGATAGAATGGGTCTGACGTGAGCAGTTGGAGGAGAAATAGATTTTCTTGATGGATCTGTTTCAGCATATAATGTCGTATCAGATCTCTGATCGCGAGACCTTCGATTATTAGAGGTAGACGGTGGTGGTGGCTTGACAAGAGGAGGATTGAGTGGTGGAGCTGGATTGACAAATATTTTTGATTCGAGTTGTTTAATAAGATTCATGTCCAATTTGGCAGGTTTTGGTTTTTGCTCGTTATTTTGGCTTGATGTGAAATCGGGTGGCTGAGTTTTGAAGAAATGTTGGAGAGATGAAGTTGGTTTTGATTGATTCATGGCTGAAGAGTTACTGGGTGTTGTGATATCGATTTCTTCTAATCTCTTTTCTATTGAATTAGAGGCCTCGTATGCTGCTGTATACTTATCGACAAATGAAGTATTGAAAGGGTCATCAAGGGAAGGAAGTGAGGGTGTTCCGTCACTTGACAGATTAGGTTGACTTAATTTCCTCTGATACTGAGTAACAACTGAATAGGAATCTGAGTAAACTGATGGAATGGCTCTTCGAGCCCACTCTGAATCAGCGAAACTGACAAAAGATTCGCCACCATCCGATGATGCTCCTTCATCTTCGCCAGGAGTCGAATAGTAACGATTATTTTCATTAACATTTGAGTAGTTTTTCGCAGGGGGTTTCTTTTCATCATCTTCGAAAGACTCAGGAAATTTTACACCAGGATTAGTTAGTGCCGCATGTTCTCTAGCCATGAGGCTTGCCGCACTTTTTTCTTGCACAATTTCTTCACCACTAAAGTCAATGAGGAGTCCCTCGACACACGTCATCTTTTCATCTTTAAGTTGAGTGCAAGACAAGGATCTTTTAGGAGGAACTTTATTTGTATTCTGATGGGAAGAGATGAAGTTTTAAAATATTATTCGATTCTAGAGACGCTTATTTACCTTCTTTTTGCCCTTCACACGCTTAATTGAGTCTAAGAGGCATTCTTGTAAAAGAGCTTGTCGTTCTTCGTTATAAAAGCGACTGTATCCCGCTTTTTTAGGAACATTTCGTAGAGAGCTCTTATCGGTTGAAGAGAAGCCTGAAGAGAGAAGAGATCAAATGAAAAACTGGATGAGCATTTTGAAGTTTTTCTATTCAAAGTTGGATATTAGAAGTGAGAAGACATTCAATGTCGATAAGAGAATAGAATATTGAGAAGCCATACACAACATTCCTGCAATGTCAAGTGACAAAAAGGGGATTCTTCGATGACATATGCATCCTCTCAGACGGAAGTAAATATTGATTTAACTTACGCTTATGTTGATTGTCCGATTTGGTTGGTAAAGGAGGAAGCTCTTTGTCAATGAAGCCCATTATATCGGGAGGATGCATCGGATTTTCAAGATACATCTTGTCAATTGAGTCTGGATTGCCCCATGTCGTGTCCAATCCACCATGAGCAGCATGTACAAAACTTCCATCGAGAGGACGACTGATAGCTTTTTTCTTATTATGTCTGCTAGTTTCTCTTGTGATACAACGTGGAAAATAGCCGATATCAAAACTTGTTTGATTTTGTCCCTTCCATAGATAAAATTCTGGGATCTCTTCTACCAGCTGAATACGATCTCCAGGTCTGATAACAAGAGGTTTTCGCTGAGCAAATAGCTCAGATGCTCGGATTGTAAGTCGGCTTTCCGGTAATGTTTCATCAGTTCCATCGAAAAACTTTTCTCCCACCAACTCTGTGGGCCGATTTTCCAGAAGAAAATCTTTCATATCATGGAAACTAGGTCTTTTGGTGGGAACAGCATCCCAACATTTCAGTAGCATTCCATAAAGATTTTTGGAACAAGCTTCAGGTTTCGGAAGACGCTCACCCTCTTTATCAATTTTTTGGACAACTTGAGCTCCATTCAATCCTACCCAGGGTTCGCTACCAAAAGAAAACATTTCCCAAAGAGTGACACCAAACATCCATACATCTGAATGTGTTGAAAATTCTCTTCGTCTCAAACTTTCCGGAGCACACCAAGGGAAGGGAACCCTTTTTGATTCATTCATCACATAATGATCCTCTTCACCAGGAAGTGTCCTGACCAGACCGAAATCTCCAATCTTGACTCGCTGTGTCTTTGCTGCAATGTTAGGTCAATTGATGAGAAAATTTTTTCACTTGCAAAGTGATGACGGTAGTAGAGGTATACTCACTTAGGAGAATATTTCGAGCTGCCAAGTCTCTGTGAATCAGGCGTTCCGATTCAAGGTAAGACATACCGGAAGCAATTTGAATGGAAAAATCGTGCAGTAAAGCAATTGAAGTGGCACCAGATTCTTTTCTCAATCGATCTCGCAGAGAACCACCTTCAGCCAGCTCAGTAATAATCATTTTTCTTGACTCAGAGACCACAACTCCCCATAAGCGGATCAAATTCTCGTGGTTGAGGTTACGCATTGAGCCTGCCTCTTTGATCAGATCGGTGAGAATCACTTCATTGGAGAGAACTTCTTGTTTCAAAACTTTGGCAGCAACAAGTATCTTTTCTTTCGTTTCTGTCAAGTAATTATGAAATTCAGAATCATTAACGATATCGAGGAAATCAGTTGCTCAAAGCCTGTAGGATAATTCTGTTTGAAGGACAAATGAATGACGATTTTTAGACATAAAGTTCAAAAAGGATAGCTTTCCGACTTTCATCACTGACAATTTTGTGAGTATGCTACAGAGAGGAAAGCTATCAAAGACAAATGAATTTCCTGTCTAGCCTCAGAGGTAATTTGGATGATTGAATGGATGGTTATCAATCATGAATCTATGCAATTGTAATGAAACTTTTATCCCAAGAAGTCTGCATATTTCTTCTCGAGTCCTTGACGGCTTATCAAAGAAATGGGAGAAGATACAAGGGCTGTGTGAAAGTTTCATTTCAGAGAGTCAAGATTTCCCGGATTCTCTGTTGTTATAGATATGTCTAAACTGATATGAATTCGAGTACCTGAAATGGGATGAATATTTCTGAATATGTAATCGAAAGAGAGAGAGAGAGAGAGAGAGAGAGAGAGAGAGAGAGAGAGAGAGAGAGAGAGAGAGAGAAGGATGAATCGCTATTTTTCCATCAGAAAGATGGAATGTCAAAGATTATCATCTCAATGAGATTAGCACACATACAAATATTTTGCATTTGCTTGCATACCATGTATGTACATGAAATGTACATGATGCTGTGTGCCTATCTCTTCCCCTCTTTCTCTCTCTTTTTCATTGTACCTTCTTCGGTCTAAATAAATAGCGAAAATAGCAATTCAAAATGATTCCGTATAGCAACGGTTGCATATAAACGAAATGAAAAGCGTGAATAGATGAGAAATAATATATCTCTAACTAAAAGCAACTTTTTTTCAACCATATATGTTATGATACATGATGTAAACTTGTGCCCAACTCGGCATTCTGTCGACCTGATTTTTTGGTTCATTCATGAAGTATCAGTAGATTACTATCAGACTGCCTGGAAACGGTACATGAACAGAAGCTTGATCAGCTTACTGATCGCGGTGAAAAAAAAAGTGAGACATTCATTTTATACACTCCTACTACTACCAGTTCATGGATTCCATGGTATGGAGTGGATACTAAACGAAGATATTGAAGTGGACAGATCGATTCAGAGTGAACAGCCGTCATCATCATTTTAGAGGGACAAAGATTAACTTGATGATGGTGATGATGAACTTACTTGGATGAGTCCATTTGGCTTTCCATACAACACCAAAAGAGCCGGTACCTATTTGGGATATAAGTTCGAGGTCTTCAAGGAAGATAAAATGGCATTCGGAAGACAAACTGTCGGAGGTCGGTTGATCACAAATTTCCGCTGGAATCGATTTTCCTTGTACCAAGGATTGTATGGGACTCCAAAATTTGTTCACCAATCCCTTGAAACGAAGTGTGGTTTGCTTATTTTTAATTCTATGCAAAAGACGACGACCAGCAGGCTTTGAGATGCCTATTTTTTCCAATTCTTCCAATTTAACATACTCAAAATGGTGGAGCAAATAGACACGCAATTCACTTTTAAGAGGTTGATAAAATTCTTCTAATTTTTCTTCACGAAGAATTTGTAGAACAAAATTTTCCTCTTCACTTGGACTGATTTCCATATCTTATCACTTACACCTGTATGTACATACACACACTTTAATCTCACAGAATGTCAAAAAAATATATGGCCAATATAGTGGAGGAACTTCCGGAAAGGATTTACTCAGAAGATTCAAAAAATTATAATCTCAATCAAATCAAATCGAAGAGAGAGAAAGAGAGAGAGATTCAAAGAGAGTAACAAAAACAGTTTTGGTATGTACATTAACAACAAAAATACTGATATTGGTAAATGTACATGTATTAACACATATACATACACACACAAACTGATGGAAGAGCTTCACAATTGCACTCAAATCATCACAATCATTGTTCTCCATACATTATGTGTTGTATGGATGTCCATTGAAGACAGAAAATGTTGATCAAATTGATAGCAAAATATGTAACCGTTTTGATGATGATGATGAGGAGGAGGAGGAGGAGAGATGAAATGATGAATGGAGAAGAAGGTGATCGAGGTTTATATTATTTGAAGGAGTGTTTCTATTCATTTGTGTATATCATCACGTTCATTGTTTACATCCATACACATAACACCACAGTTCAACATCCAGTGGAACAATTGACCATAAATCACATTCACATGAGAAGATGGTGAAATTTTCTATGGATATCTGAAATGATGATCTATTGATGTGATAATATACTACATTTTCATCACCATCATCATCATTTGACCAACTGGAATGTTGTTCATTACTTGATCATTTTTTCATCTCTCTTCTCTCTCTCTCTCTTTCATTTTTCGACTCTCGCAACTTGAACTTGCCAAGTTCGCGCAGCAAAATTCAAATCCATTTCGAATCATCATCATGAACATTATTTGATGAAATCGAGAAACATTTTCTCTCTTGCACTCACTTCCATGCACTCGTGACATATTAGCAATATATATATATTCAATGGCAAAAAGATTGAATGAACCATCACTGACTAGAAACATGCTGATTAATAATTAGAGAGAGTCGATGAAAGAGAGAGAGAGAAATATGTTTTCTTCTGATGCAACTACTGTGTTTTGCACACCGATTTTCCTTCATTTCTTGATGAGGTGAGACGAGAATGATGAGTGCCTGTGAGAGTAATGAACTTTTCTGACATCTTGGGTGTTGAATTATGATTTTTTGTGCTTTTCATCCACAGTTACTAATTAGGAAAGCGGAAGGAGAAGAGAAGGACTCAGGGTCATGGACATGAATATGTTTAGATGCATGCATTCGATAACCAATGAGAAAGAAGTCGAAAGTTTTCTAGCGATTTTTTATTCATCCATAATTATTCGATATTATCACGATGACCGTTAACGAAAAGAGAGAAAAAATATTCAATGGTCTCGTTCCGATTGAACAGTGAGACGAATGATTTTATCCATGACTTTGTTCTGGGATAACTTTTGTATCATCGACAAACAGGACGAATTTGGTCGAATAACATTTCGGGATCAACGACTTATACTGACTCAATGTCTAGTCGATTTGGCTTCAAGTTACCATGATCGTCTTTGGCTCACCGATCTTGACTTTCAGCGTCTCGTGGGTTCGAGTTAGGATGATAGTATTCTTTTTCTTGCCACACCATGGATATGATTTATAATGAGTTTGAAGAGCCAAAAATTTTTCAAAAATTCCACATCTCGGTGGAGTCAACATCGATGAACATTGTAGAAAATCTTATGATTTTTCCGAAAGAGCTGGAGAGACCACAACCAAACGATGATCACCCTGTTCTACTTCTAATCTGACAAACCAGAATAATTCTTACACTTAATCGTCATGACTCACATGGAATAGTGAGATAATTACCTTGATGAGGTCAAGAAAGAATGATGAATAAAGAAGCTGATGGAAGTTCATCTTTATTGTTGTCATTCATTTATATATCATCACGTGTTCATTGTTTATTTGTAAACATGGGCACAGTTTATCAACGTTCAGTTGATTTATTGGCCATAATTCGTATTCACTCATGAAGATGATGGAATGACACCAAAATTCTTAAAAAAGGTACTGTTGATTTTCAATTTCATCATTTGATCAATCCCTTGAATAAAAATAATTGTTATGATCAGTCGCCACCAGTCATTGCTCAAAACAAAAATAAACACAAAAATGTGTGCATCTTTGATGTAATAGATTAAGTCTACAATGATTAGTTAATCCTCTTATTTTTTGGTTTCATTCACAACAATTCCATGGCTATGATTTGATATCGCTATTGGAATGGACCTTTTCGAGTGTTAAACGTGCTTGTGTTGATTGTTGTTCAGTTGTTATCACTTCATGATTGTTCGTTCGATTGACGAGGAAGATTGATAATATGGTGGGTGAAACTTGTCATCATACGAATGATGATGCGATAGAGGATATCGAAGATATCGTTAATCGTCATGATAATGGCTTGGATGGTGAAAGGAATGGTCGTGATGAGTTAATTCCTCGAGCCAAAATTGTTAAAAATGGTCATAAACCACAGACACCGCAAGACGGTGATGTTAAACTTGATAGTTTCATACCAGGTTAGTTTTTTGATTGTCACTTATTGATAGAATATCGTTCGTGAACAAATTTCTTTTTTTCGCTCAAATTAGAAAGATACAAAATATATGTCAAAACTTGGGGATGTGCACATAATAATAGTGATGGAGAGTATATGGCCGGTCTATTGGCTGCAAATGGCTATCAAATTATCGATTCTGATGTGGATGCCGATCTGGTGATTCTCAATAGTTGTACAGTTAAAAATCCAGCAGAAGATCATTTGCGTAATGCTATAAATGCCAATTTAGACAAAGGTAAACATGTTGTGGTTGCGGGATGTGTTTCTCAAGCAGCACCCAATGCAGACTATCTGAAAAAACTCAGTATCATTGGTGTTCAGCAAATTGATCGAGTTGTTGAAGTAGTCGAAGAAACTTTGAAGGGTAACAAAGTTCGTCTATTGACCAAAAAGAAAGTTAATCGACGAAAAGCTGGTGGAGCTCCACTAAGTCTTCCCAAAATTAGACGCAATCCTTTGATCGAAATTATACCCATAAGCACTGGATGCTTGAATCAGTGTACATATTGTAAGACAAAACATGCCCGCGGTGATCTTGGCAGCTATCCATTGGAAGAAATTGTTGCCAGAGCTCAGCAAGCTTTCGATGAAGGTGTTAAGGAAATTTGGTTAACTTCTGAAGATACTGGTGCCTATGGACGCGATATTGGCCTTACTTTACCTGATCTCATGTATGCTCTGATTAAAGTTATACCTGACAAATGCCACCTGAGATTGGGAATGACAAATCCTCCTTACATTTTGGATCATCTCGATGATATGGCAAAGATCCTCTCGAGCCCCAAAATTTATTCTTTTCTTCATATACCAGTCCAATCAGGGAGTGATCAAGTTCTATCGGACATGAAAAGAGAATACTTCATCGAAGATTTTGAGAAAATAGTTGATTTTCTTCAAGAAAAGTGAGTTTGACTCTTGCTATTGTTTTGAACATACTCATCATTTCTTCTTTCTTTCTTCTAGGGTCCCGGGAATCAATATTGCGACCGACATAATATGTGGTTTCCCCACTGAAACTGAAGATGATTTCCAGCAAACAATGAAATTGGTCAAGAAGTATCAATTTAAAAGTCTTTTTATTAATCAATTCTACCCTAGACCGGGAACGGTCGCTGCTAAAATGGAAAGAGTTCCTGGGCAAATAGTAAGTGAACCATAATTGACAGCTCTTAGGACATCGTAATTTCTCGCTCTATTCTCCTCGTTTCCAGGTCAAAAATAGAACGAAGCGCTTGACCGAATTATTTGAATCTTATGAACCCTATGAGGAAAGGATCGGGGCTGTATACGAAGCCTTGATTACGGAGGATTCAAAAGATAGAAGGTATTTCGTTGGACACAATAAGTTTTATGAGCAAATTCTCATTCCTAAAACAAATGCTCTGATGGGTCAGACAATCTCTGTTGAGATCAAGTCAGTTTCAAAATACTACATGTTCGGAGAGCCAATTGAATCTCCAATCAATGGAGCAGGTAACTCTTACCTTGAATCCTGTTCGATCCAATAAAATTCGAATTTTCATTCATCATTGTTCAACTCAGATTAATCTGTTAGCAGATGAAAATTTGCAAAACATATGATCTATCAATACCTGATTTATCCATCGAGATGAATTGTCGATCTCACCTGAAAAAACATACTTAAGGGCAATCAATAGTAGCTAGAATCTATCGAAGATATCATAGACCTGTATTATAATCAGAGGATCTCGTTCAGCCAGTAGAACAAAAATTCTGGTTTCATTTCGAGCTCTGCTAGCTTCTTGTGTATGGATTAACATACAATTAGAAGCATTATAATCAGCCTCATCACGATGCACTTGTAGGCATAATCCAACTCAAAGAACTTGCTCTAAAATTTTACACATCATGAATCGAAGTTTCGGATAATATGAATGTAGTTAATATCTGAAGGCATATCATAAAATAGCATTCTTGTATCAGATTTTTTGTCAGAGAAAAATGCAAGTTTTCTGGATATTCTTTCATTCACACATCATTATTGATTGTCATCATCATGATTCATAGAGAAAAAAAAGGAAAAGTATTCGATGGCTACGTCTCGATCGAGAAATGAGACGAAAGCTTTTATTCATGATTATGTTCACGAAGAACTCTCATATCATCGAAAAGCAGGTCAACTTTTGACGGATAAACAACATACAGTTTACCCTCAGGATCAACGACTCTGACTGGCTCAATGTCTAGATGACTTGGCTTCAAGCTGCCATGATCGTCTGTCTTTGGCTCACCAATCTCGGCCTTAAGCATACCATGGATCAATGCATCCATAACTTTCTTGCAAGTTGGCTGATTTTCACCAGTAACTTCCAAAAACAGATTCTTGGTGCCATCGGTTATCTTGAGAAAAAAGGAACACGATAAGATAATGATCAGAGAGGAAAAATCATAAGAAGAATATAAAGTTCATCTCGAATGGTTTCCAAGAGATTCGGAGCATTTTGGCTAGTGACGATTACAGGATATCAATAATCAACATTTTCCTCAAATATGTGCTCAAAAAAGTTTCAAGAATCCAGCCCATGTATGAGGAGGGAAATTCTAAAAGTTGTAATCATATGTGCCCGAGCTAATTGGATGCGGCTCGAAACGTTTATCAAAGCTATGATCAACATGAGTTTCTTAAAATTTTGCACTGTATCCCTGAAAGCTATTATTAGGTGATATTAACAACCATTCATACATCGATATACAGTAGGTCATCGATTAAAGGATATCAAGAACAACTTCTTGGACCAACAGTGCTACAGTTACCTAATCATGGTCATTTCTACATACAAGCCCACTAATGGTCATACTCATTCGAGTTTTTCCTAGCTGATGAACACAATAATGATTGTGATATTTGAACATCTCACATGGGCGAGAAAAAAATACATGAATTGTGTTGTAAGCCACTCACCTTGGTGTTCTCTGAGTTGGTGATCGGAGGAAAAGAAATTACAACACCTGATGAATCGGTGAGACATGGATAACGTTGTTTTCCTTTGAGTAGGAGAAGATATTTGTGAACTCCCGAGTAGGCATTTCGTTTTTTCTCTTTACGATATGCTTCAGCTTCATCATTCAAGGCCTTATACAATTCAGAGGCGGACATTTCTCCATGTCGTCCCAATGGATGGAGACGTATTTTGGATGGTGGTCTTTGATCAAAATTAATGTTCCCTGATATTTTATCGAGATCATGAGTTGCAATGGTGGCATTCTTTCTTTTTCCACACAGCAATCCATCATGAATATCAGTTTGGAGGGCCAAAAATTTTTTCAAAATTCCAGGTCTCGTGAAATCTACATTGCGAACAATGCAGCAGACAATCTTTCGACTTTCCAAAATTGCTGGAGTGGCAACAACCAAGCGATGGTCACCTTGTTTGACTCCTAAAAACAAGATTCATTTCAATTACTGAATTGTTCACACTCTTACGAGAAAAACTGATTACGAACCCAAAATATTGACAGTCTCCATCATGGCTTCTCGTTCTTCAAGAGAAGATCTGGAAGCCGATCTTCGTCGCCGTCTAGCTTCCTGCATTCGAGCCTTGGCTTCATGAAAAGTTTCTTTACCTCCTTCATGACCATTTTTTTCATTTGATTTAAGACAGTTGATACGAATATAGTCCAAAATTTGTTTCATTTTCCCTTGATCCACAAGTTTAAGCAGCTTTCTGTCCATGAGCTTGTTGCCTTTCAATGAGATCTCCTTCAATTTGGTACAGTCTCCAAGCTCACCGGGAACCTCTGTGACTTTGTTTTCGGTCAGGTCGAGCACTTTCAGAGCAGCCAAATTCGAGACAGATTTTGAAATATTTTTGATCTCATTGTGTTTTGCATGAATTTCAGCCAGATGAGTCTTCAAATTTTCATTACACAAGACTTCGGGAAATTCTTCGAATTGATTGTATTCGATTTTGATTATGGTCAAATTGGAGAGATTCTTCATTGTATCTGGAAGATTTTTCAGCTTGTTGACACTGAGAAGAAGAGATTGCAATTCATGCAAATTGCCGATAGTATCATGTAGAGACTCTGAAAATGAGCCAAAAAAAAGATCGATATAAATAATAGAAAAATATTTTTCGAATGGAAAATCGAATAAAAAGGTGGAAAAGATAGTAGGTATGGACAAAAAAGAAAGTAGACAATCTTTTCACCACACACAATCAATTATTGAATGAATCGAAAATCGAATAAAGATCAACTAACCTAAATTATTGTTTGAGACATCAATGAATTTAAGCTTGGTCAGCTTGCCAATACCGGAAGGTAGGGATGCCAATTTGTTATCTCGCAAAACCAAATTGGTAAGATTATCGAGATTTCCAACATGTTCCGGAAATACTGATATTGGAGTCTGACTGACCTCGAGAAAATTTAAACTTTTCAATTTGAAAAGTAAATTATTCAATCCTTGCTCTTCTTCAATCTGTTTTCTCGCCTTTTCACCGGAAAACTTGAGTTCACGTGGATTTTGTTGAAGTAATTGATTCCAATCATGATACAAAGTCATCTTCTCTCACTACTCTATCTTTTTTTCCGTTGATCCCCCAAAAAATAATAATGATGATGATGATGATGACAATCTATCGCAAAATCTATTCCCAATAATTTATGATCCACCACAATTTCACCAAGTGTGGACAATCAATGGAATGACAATAACAAGATGTTTCACTTTTCTTTTCTTTCCTTTTGTCCACCACACACTTCGATTGTGTGTGTGTGTAAATGTATTGGATCAACAATCCCAATACAAAGATGTTGTGAACGATTATAATCAATAATAATAGTCTTCTCAACAGACAAAATGAGCGGAGTGAATCGAAAGTAAGGTTATCAATCACTCAAATTATCAAAATATAATTCAATCAGAAAAATATATCTTATACTGTGTTACACTCAACCAACGTGTGTGTGTCTATAATAATGATGACAATTAAACACACTTTTGTAAACACAAAAACCTTGTGTGAGAATATTTCACACTGGTAAGGTGGCGCTTGTGAGAGGAGATGGAATAAAATTCCAGAAATTCCATAGACTAACGGTTAATGGAGTATCAGGAATATCAGGAATATTTTTATCGAGTGGGTGAAAAAAAATTTGATTGATATTAATTTTGATCATTGCATTTCGGTTGGATTGAAAATGGTGTGATGGGGATGTTAGACTTGTTATCAGTCAGAATTGAATGGTAGGGATGGAATAATCTTATCTACGATAATTTTTAGTTTCGATTTTTTTCTTGTCAATCCGGAAAGATTGATAAGTATGGTGGGAATATTTTCGATTTTCGATTGTGCTTTTTTTCGGCTGGAAAATATATGGTTAATATTCAGGGATGTAAACATGATGAATGAACAAAGTGGAAAGGGAATATTAAGATATTGTAATGAACATAATGTTGGGGGTGTGAATTTATGTATATTTGCGATTTACCCGTGAAATGATACATGCACAATAGCGTACAAATTGAATTATGAGAATTTGAATCATTAAAATTTTTTCAATTCTAACAAAACAATTTTTTCTTTACAGAATTATGTATTCATTAAAATCGTCTCCATCATGAATTTGAGGCAAGTATGATGCTACTCGCTTATACTCACTATTAGCTGCTGGTCTAGGCTCAATCAATAGAATTTGACGGGATGCCAATTCTGGAGTATTTATCAATGGAACTAATCGTTCAGTTGATTTTTTGCTGGGCTTTTTGAATGTCTCCTCTTCCTGTCCCATTTCTTTGTTATTACTGCCAAAGGGCTCACTGATGGGGGAAAAAAATTCATGTTATTTCCAATTTTAAGGGCATCGCACGGCAGGATCACTCTGGAACTAAAGAGTTTCAAGAAATCTGAAATATTCACCTTGCAGCAGCAGCATAATAACCATGGTGCTTATGCTTGGAATGATGTTTGCCATGATGGTCATCGTGGTGTCCACCCCAATGGTCCTTTTTGCCTGTAATTGAATAAATTTGGATTCTTAAGAAACATAATCCCCTCTCTGATCACCACAGATTCTGTATGAATCCAATCCGACGTTTGCTTCTCTATGGCACTCTAAATTCCAACCTCAGGAGCAACCCAGGACAATGGAAGGATGTGAATCCCTGAATCTTATTTTCTATAATTCTATTATTACATATCTGAGGTATTACACATGATAAGAGAAAAATTTTAGAATCTTCTTAGGGTGATTGATATATATCTCATTGATTCAGAATAATAATCCTAGTTTTCATTGAATTACTTTTGCTCAAGAGATAATATCGTTTGCACGAAAACTCTCTCGATGAACTTTCCTGAATTTTTTGCGATATTACTTCTAAAGCTCGGAAAACTCAAATTTTCCTCAAACAAAGGATTGATTTCATGAGGAAAATTCAAATGAAATCACTAAGATCAATATGGACCTTATAACTAGGAAGCTACGACCCTATCATTCTATTGGAAGCTTTGCTCTTGAGGAATTCTGACGATTTTGTGAGTTTATAACTTTTTTCACACCGAATAGTGAGAAAGAGATTCTAATTGATCAGATAAGCTCAAAACTTCATGCCTTGAAATTAATAGCTAGTGGAATTTCTCAGGCTTGGAATTTGGAGAAGTTTATCCTTCATGTACATATTTTATACTCTTAGCCGACTTACCCCAGCCATCATGGTGAGTTTTGACATCATAGAGCCTTTAAATCATAGAAAATGAAAAGAAATTGAATAATCTGACAAAAATACATAGTTTTCTCCTAAATTCTCACCATTTGCCATGGTCATGATCTTTGCCATTGTAGAAAGCTCCAGCAGCATCTTCATTTGATGTTCCTGGTTCATTTGTCTTAATGCTGGCCACAAAACCACCTTTACCAGCAGTATATTTCACGATACGAAGTCGACCTTTAGCATCATGAATTCCATAGGAGCCCTCTACATGTCCACCTTTTTTTGTGAAGTGTCCTCTTTCTTTTCGGAAGTTCTTATTATGCCATGGATCATGAATATCATAAGCAAATTCATAGTTTGCATGATCCCAACCAGTATGCTAACAAAGATTGAAACTAATGTTGTATTCCCAAAGATATAAGTATTCTAACAGGATTCTCTTTTTTTAAGGCATATTCATCAAGTGTATTCTGATGTTATAACTGCCTTGATAGCTTCATTGAGCTTCGAAGTGAGTTTTAGACTTCGACTTCTCATGATATAAGGAATCCAATCAATCAACTGAAGGATGTTGATTTCGTTGAGAAAATGATGATTTGTTCTTACCTGCTTTCGAAAAATGTTACTATGTCCTCCTCCATGATGTCCGTGTCCAGCACTTACATATGAGAGGCACAATAAAACAATTGAACTCACTAGAATTTCACCGAGAATTGCCATTTTGGCAATATATAACAAAGTTATTGGAGAAGATGTTTCACTTAAATCCTTTCTGGTGGAAGAAGAACGAAAAAGTTGAGGATGTCACTTCACGTTAAGAATGATGGACAATAGATCTTGATGCTGAATTTGTTCGATTTTGGTGTTCATAAATCCGAATCTGATGGAGTAGGATAGTCCAAATAACGGTAATAGTAGTGGTAGTAGCACTTATTGATGGAGAATAAAGTTTATATTTGCTTCTCAATTGACCACAAAAGGCCGAATTTTATTACTTATTTTTGCCCCGAGAATCAATTGAGAATGTGAACATTCCATCGATTTTCGGCATTTAAAGAGACCAAAAATCAGCTCCCGATTGTATATACTTCACTTGTGTTCAACCCCTTTCGGCCATCTATCATCATTATCGTCAATCAGCGGTTCTTATTCTTCTTCTTTCTTCTCCTCTTTGAGGAGGTCCATAAAAGAGAGAGAGAGAGAGAGAGAGAGAGAGAGAGAGAGAGAGAGAGAGAGAGAGAGAGAGAGAAACAGTCGAATCAATATTAGTGAGTGTGATTCTTCACTGAAGATTTATTCTCGAAATTCAAGTCGAAAATCGATTATCAAAGTGTACCAATACACTTGTTCCGTCATAAGATGATATTGTTGTTGTTGTTTTTTCTCGATGAAATTTATAAATTCGATCCACCCATTAATGTTTGGACAGTTATGTGTTGTGTGGTGGGAGGTTTACTCTGTTTAGACAAATTGTGAGGGGTTGAATTGCTTCCGAACCGTCACTTTCCATCTAAAACAATGGCAAAAAATGTTCGAAAACTATTCGGCAACACTTGAGAACTCGAAAGCTCTCTCTCTCTCTCTCTCTCTCTCTCTCTCTCTCTCTCTCTCTCTCTCTCTCTCTCTCTCTCTCTCTATCCACGAGCCATCAGTTTTCGAGTCTTACTTCGCTAACCAACCAACTTAACCAATATATTGTAAAAAATTACTGTTTTGTAGCGAAAGTGATACAATCAGTCCAACAGTCATTTTAACTTGGACAGTAGAAACTTTTTTCCAACATTCATCTACTGTATGGACAGATCCGATGAAGTGAAGAGGAAGAATTTTTCAGCATCGAAAAATGTTAGCCCTTTCACTTAAAGGCAATTTTATTTTTCAATTTCTCATCAATCGATTGCTATTGTATTCCGTCATCTCATCTATTCGATTTGTATGTTTTTAGTAAATTTTTTTCATCCTCCTTGCTTGATTTGATAGAAGCCTAATAATGAAAGTAAAATCACTTCCGTTTGCCCTTCCAGAGAATTCGGTTGAGCATGAAGACAGAATAACTTAACGTTCAGTCGAATTGTGCGAAAAATGGACTTCGAATTCATTTGAATACCAGCTAATGAAGTAAGATAGACGTAATCCTTGATTTAATTGAAAAACTTGACCTCATCAGATCGATAAATTGAGTGAAAATTAACCGGAATCGTCATCTCAACGAATGGACAGCGCTGCAGTCATTATAGTGATCAGTATGCCTTTTGCATGATGAGTTTTGGAATTTACTTTTTTTCTTTTTTAATGACCTCCAAAGGGGAAGAAGGATATGCCATTAGAGAGTGAAAATTTACAGTTATTTAGATGACGCCAATCTGTTGGTTAGTTATCCGGTAGTTTTATGGGGTTTTATTGACAAAATTGACAAAATTGAATAATCATTTGGATAGATTTGAGTGAGAAAAAGTATCTAATTCGGATTGTAATTATCGAGTTTTAGTGATGTACTTTGAAAATTGTTCGAAAGTGAAAAAAACTATCATCAATTGATTTTCCCGGAAAAGTGATGCATATACGTATTAGAGTTTATGAAATTTGAAATTATGAGATGAAAAAATTGAAGTGGGTCAAGAAGTGGACCATTATTATAGTGTTGTGGGTGCATGAATATTCTTATATACACATTATGATGAACTTGCTCATGGAAGCATGTCTGGTCGATGCTCCTCTTCAGCTCAGCTCGGCAAAAGCAATTCTTACACCATTCCGAGCTATTTGGATGAATCATCTCCCTATTCAGATGAATTCCAATCGATTATGATCTTCATTGAAATCTTTTCAGAACTTATCCATGTATTCCACCACCGAATCCCGCATTACCAAGTCCAGCAAGATTTTCTTTTACCGTTAGCCATTTAAAGAATAGAGGATCAGCCATTATGGGTTGATAAGTATTGAAAACGCTGGGAAAAACAGAGAGAATAGAAAAAATCTTGGGTAAGATTTTGGTATTTGATGGAAGATTTACCAACTTAAAACTATTTTCTCTACTTTCTTGGTGAATCTTGCAACATCAATGGATGCAAATTGTCATACAAAATAATGATAACTTTGAAATATTCACACGCTACTTACGGAATCGGAATAGGAACCGGAAATGGCAGAGGCAGTAAGAACTTTTTCGATCTGTAAGCTGTTCAAAAGATGAAAACATATTAGTCGTCTTAGTATTCGGAGGCACTTCGAGAAAAAACTCGAGTTATTGAAAGGGAACTCATCGGAAGAGAATTTTCAAGGACCACACTTCGTATCAAGAATGAATTTCGCTTGAGAATACTCCAATTTTGTTGGAATATTCTACCATCGATAAAGAATTTATATAGAATTCAAATGCAATACAGTAAAAAAATTCTCTCTGGGCTATTTCAAATATCAACTCACTCATCAAAAGAGCTGCAGCAAGCTTTTTGGCGAACTCAAGCTTTTGACGACGAGTAAGTCGAAAAATGTGTCGTAAGTGATCATGATGATTAAAACTGTGAAAACCATTGGAAACTTTATATAAGGTGACAAACATAATTACGATTGTTAAAATGATTGGCAATAAACTAGGCTTCATTTTTTTATGAACTGATGGGAATTCTGAAGATCAATAAGAAAACAGGAGAAAAAAACTTCTACGCTGAATTATGGACAGCAGATGAACACTTTTTTTCCGTCTGAGGATCACATTAAAACGATCTACACGAGGAACACTGGACTCAAGTTGACAAAAAAATGGATTACAATGCATGCAAGCTCAGAATTTAGCGTCCAAACTAAAAATGACTATTCGAATGAGATCAAATTCAGTGAGAGGGGCTTGTGAGAGGAGCTCACAATCGTTCGACAAGAGAGAATCATCATCTCATGAGAATCCAATGATCATCAAAGCATGGATTAATTATGCAAAAGCAAAATACCCCAAAATAAGGTGAATATGGAGGGAGAGAGAAAGAAATAGTAGGTGGATATATCTTGGATCCAAGCATGTCTAAAAACTTGGATTCACACCGTTTTTTTTAAGGTCACAATATGAATTTGAAATTGAATGAGATGGGAGAGTGAGAAGGCCCAATCTTCTTCCATTATCAATAGCCTTCTCCACTACTAATCTACTACTCTTGATGCTATGGTCCAGTGGCCAGTGAGAGACCTCAATTTTTTGGCCTCAACTTTGTTTCATGACATGGAAAGTGATGATAAACGGACTGTATGATTATCTTCGGGTGATTATGATTACTATTATTGTCTATCTTGAATAGCCACATTATACACTTCGGTTGTCCATCTGGTATCTTCCGTTGCGGAAATTTTTTTTCGATAAGAGTAGAGATCGATTTCAGGAATTTGTTGTATCATTTGAATGATTGGGAAAAAATTGACTTATCATCATTTTTCTCTTCTTTATGAGTCCGGTTACAAATTATCTGGGTAGACATTTTTAATTTCCCGGAAATTCTTACGCTTGATGTAGATTGTAACAATATAACCATTATTATTGATATTATTGATATTCAATCTAGAAGATTAAAGGTATTTTTCGAGACCAAAAGCATTTGCAATGAAATGTGCACAAAAATTTGAGTATAACAATGCTCACTCTTAGCTGGGATTTCCAAGTATCGATCGTAAATTCTGACAAACATTCCGAAATTTGAGTGGTTTCCGATGAACATTCAAGAAAGAAAAATATTCAATAATCAGCGAAATACATGGATCATATATCTTCGAACTCATTTCTTATAGAAATAAGCAACACTTTGACACCTCAGATTGAGTTTTAGTAGCAAAAAATGTGATAAATTTTTTCATATTGAAGTGCTTCAGTTTTTATTCATTCGATTTACTGAATTTTGAAGAGAAAGAAAGAAAGAAAGAGAGAGAAAATTTTAGTCATCGAGATGAATTTTCATTATACGGACCAATTCATCCAATGATGACCAAATTTTAATGAGAATATCTTCATCAAAATGAAACCTGACCTGATTCCATGAGGACAGCCTTGGGTGGACACCGTAGCCGTTATCATCGATCGTCATGGAGAGCTTTCTCTCTAATTTTCGTGAAAGTTTTTCCAGAAAATAAACTCAAAGCTTGCTGTTGTGAAAAAGTGGCTCTGGTTTATTATGACTCACACACAAATTTTAAAGCATGGTCGATAAGATTCCTCCATTATCATTTGGTGTGAATGATTTCAACGGATGCTTGTTGGTGCTAAAAAAAGGCCTAAAAGAGCATTCTGATTAGTGGAATCTCAAGTTATTCTTCCCTCTCGTCGTTTAAGTGTCTGAGAAAAACTTTCGAACATTTTAATAAATTTTCGAAGTGTATCAAAGCCTGAAAAAGAGTGTGAGTGTGAATGTATGATTTGCCTTGGAACCTTTTCCGCTTATGACCTGTAAGCCAGCATGAAAACAAGTAAACGAAGTCATAACATAATTAATTGATGCCTTAGCCTCTCTTTCTCTCTCTCTTTTCCCCTCAAAACATCCTAATGAAGTCAATACACAAATTAATCTTGACCTTCGTTATCATTGATTTCCTGTGATCACCAGTCTCCTTCCGAGTACCTCTTGAGCTTGAATATTCAAATGAAATATTTTCGCGTAATACATTTATTCACTTATGAATATCAGCATTGGCCATAGTTCTATGATGATGGTTGACTGTTCAATGTAATGTCAAAAAAATTAAATGAATCATCAAATGAATCATGCTGTATCATTCATAAATTCATTCATTTTTCTCCCGACATCTTCTCTCATAGAGCAAACAGGTCATATCCTGTTGCCTGACGGCTAACGGACAGCTGATTAATCTAAATGATAGTTAAGTGAAGAGAGAGAGAGAAAGGTACCTTGATGTTAACTTGAAATGGTGTGCTATAGCCAGATTATACTGAAAGAGTAGGGAATAAGAGAGAGAGAGAGAGAGAGAGAGAGAGAGAGAGAGAGAGAGAGAGAGAGAGAGAGAGCTCCTGATTTCCTTAATTCACCATCAAATTAAGCACTGAATCAAGAAATGAAGCCATGAATCGGTGGAATCAATGATGATAGGAAGAAAGATACTGAACAGCCTGAATTTTTGAGAAGAAAAAACTTGTTTTTTTACGATGAATTCTACGCCTCAAGGAGATACAATTTTTTTTCCGGATATTCATAATGAACTCGAATAGTTCATGAAAAAACTTTCTCTTTCAATACAAACTGACCGGCGGCTAGATTGGATTGTGTGTATCAGGAGCACCAATTCACGTGAAATGATTTCATGATTACATACGCAAACACAGAGGTTAATATTGTTTATTTTGCTTGCTTTTGATAATAATCAATAAATAATCCAACCTAAAGATCAAATTTAATGGCAATCTTGATGGTATGGAAGTATGTTGATTGAAGGGAGTGAAAAGATAATAAATTAGAAAAAAATCAATTGAATAAACGTGTGTGTATTGGAAAAATTGTTCTTTTTTCCTCTCGAATGTCTTCAAATTTGATCAAATGGGAATAGTTTTTCTTTTATCGGTTGAAGATCAACATTTTGGTACATATTTTTCGTTTCAGTCGCATATATATAAATATAAAACAAAACATTCGACCATACTGTGATCGGATATCTGTCTTGCATATGTGTACATTGTTTTAATTTGACCAGAGAGAAAAAGTTAATATAGATAATGACAGAGGGACAGATTGATCAAAAGTTAGGGAATACACGTATATTCCTTAGCTTTGTGTATTCCATACTTGAATAACATTAACATTTGTCCATCGATGACTTTGGTTGTCGTCTTTTTGACAAAGGTATGGTGAACAATAATAATTAATAAATATTATTACTATGATATATTATTGTCATCATTATTCGACTTTGGTGATTGACGGCGAGACTAGCCGTGAGTGTGGTATCATTTTTTTACTTGAAAATAATTTAAAACAATATTTTTGTGTACGATATAAATTTTGAGCATATGCTCGAAGGAAAAAATCGGCAAACATATAGAAAAATGCAATATACATTAGGAATCCAAAGGTGGCTGTTCGCATTGGTATTTCACAATATGAATTACTTAGTTTGGCAGATAGAGCATAATAGCACACATAAAAGCCGAGTATCATTTGAATAATCTGTAATGTTGTGATTGACATGGCAATTGGTCGAGGTATACGATATTTTAGTGCTCGTAGAGCATAATAACTGTACATTAGTGAATGGACACAATAATTCATGGTTACAAACCATCGTCCAAGTGATATATTTTGTGAAAAACTATACCATGTGTATATGAAGGCAAAAATATGATGAAACCAGTGAAGAAATATAAGATTTTGCTTACGAAGTACAATAAATAGTGTATCACCAAGTTCAACAATTTTGGATAATGCGAAAAGCCACATCCAAAATTGTGATCTCTCAATGGTGGATGCATAGCATACCGAATGGTGGAAACTTTTTTGTAAACTTGAAAACATTTCCGGTAACATATAGTATGCACCAGCAACACTGAATATACCCAAAAATGCGTTCCAAAGTGCTAGAGAATTTCGAAGCTTGAATGGTTCACGATCTTGCATTTTTTGTTTTATCGTAAATATTACGAACACATATGCAATTGAAATGTACACACAACAGAACCAATTGTGCTGCATCCAGTGTGCAAGTGGTTTCCAATCATCGAGAGCAATTAAGTTTAACCAATTATGGTCATAATTGAATAACTTTTTTGCCATAGTTGTAGACATATTAGAGAGTTTGAGAAATTTTTTTCTTTACTCAAACGGTTTTCACTTAAACACACGAATACACACTAATATAGTGTCGATTAAGAGTAGAATTGATGGACTGGATAGGTTACGGGAAGGCACAAATTTTGGAACTTTCGAAAAGGGAATAGACAAGTTTGGCACAATTTTCAAGTGAATATATCTATTTAGACCTGCTAATAAATTATACTATCTATAAACTAGAAATAAATAATTTATCTCACAAAATAATCATATTGATAATCGACGATGAAGAAGAGGACGAAGAGGATGATAGATCCACCGTTCTCTTTGACTCGACTGAATATCGTTAAAACACATTCGTTAAACAATCCAAGGTGAATGATTTCAAAGGATAGAAGTGACCATGCTAGACCATGAATGCTGGTCCGTGATTCTGGTGGATGTTTGATTGGTTAACTGGACCTGGGAGCTAAAGAGGAAAAGAGAGAGAGCTTGAAAGAGAAAGTGAAAGAGAAATAGAAAGAGAGGAAGAAAGAAAGAGAGAGAGAGAGAGAGAGAGAGAGAGAGCGGAAAGCGACTTGTATCAAGGAGATGAAATAGCCTGGCCAAATGAGGTCACGATGGATAAAGGTGAATGAGTGAGAGAAAATTTATCCAAAAGAGCACACACACACTCCCTGTGTGTAAGTGCGTATGTATCTTACACTATCATATACTATCATCATCATGAAACATGAAAAAAAGCGGAAGCTAAGCTTTCTAATAGCAAATTTTCTGCATGCGTATGTGTGAAAGAACTAATTCAGAATTTTTATCAGAACTCTTTAAGAACTTTCTCATTTCGAGTTCAGATAGTATCTGATACTTTCATGATGGTATCTGATACTTAGGCATGGTTCAAGAATTCAATTTCAAGTCATGTTGCCTGTGTACCGGTTTTGTTTTGATTAAATTTGATTGTGTTTCGGATTGGTGACATTAATTAATGACTACATTACATGAGTACATTTGTTAGATGATAATCTAGGGTAAAATATGCATCAGGTACTGTGAAACTTGTGGTCGATAAGTGAATTTGTGGAAAGAATTTGAAGATGGCTGAAAAAGTTGCCCGAGATCAACAGTATGAATACAGAGCCGTAAGTGTTTTGATTTCAATTTTGATTGATTAAATTATTGATTGCTATTGATCGTTTATAATATGATGATTTCTCTACTCTTTGCGAAGAATTCAAATCTTGTACTACAAGCGGACACCCGGTTGATCGAGAGAAGAGCTCGTGATGAAGCTACCGGAGAACCGACAACTCTTGCCGGAAGAATATCAAGCACTCGTATGGGTGATAAATATCAGCGATCAAAGCCTCCATCTTTACAGACGAAAGATCGAAAAAAATCTACTGGCACATCTGCAAATCGTAAAATTCATACTTCACAGCGTACCCTGCTCGATGATGATGATCAAATCAGGTATACACCTCAAACTCCCCAGACCAGAGAATCTTATGAAGCTCTTCTTAAATTCATCAACGATGTACTTGGTGATCTAGAGAGAACAATTTTGTGTGGGGCTGCGGAAGAAATTTTAGATCTACTCAAAGATGAAAAGAAAACTGAAAAAATGAAAAGAGCTGAAGCTAATGAATTGCTTGGTAAACTTAGTGATGATCAATTTCATGATTTAATAACCTATTCAAATCAAATCACTGACTACAAACTGGATTCAGATGTTGCCCTGGATGAACAAGTAGATGAGATAGGTGTTCAAGTCCAGTTTGAAGAGAGTGAAGATGAACAGGACGATGATATGGTCAAAGTATTGAATGATCAAGATGACGACTTGGAGGGTGAAGATACTGAGGAGGGAGTCGCTCTTCAAGCATCGAACCTTGACGAAGCAACAAGTAAGATTGGTTTACCTGGAAGAGTGGTCGAAAAGCTTCATCCTTTACAGATAGATGCCTATTGGCTTCAGCGTCGAATCAGAAAGATTACCGATGATCCAGTTGTAGCTCAGGAGAAATCGAATCAAGTCATCGAAATTTTAAAAAATTCTGCAAATGAGCACGAAGTTGAAGATCAATTGATTCCCTTATTGGGCTATGATCAATTCGATTTTATACGTTTATTGCGGAGCAATCGTCAGATGATACTGTACTGTACTCTCCTTGCTTCAGCTCAAAGCACTGCTGAGAAGAACAGATTGAAAGAGAAAATGTCTAATAATCCAGAACTTCTCAGCTACCTGCGGATTCTGGAGAATACTGATGAAAAAAGTGATTTCAACAAAGATGTTAAAGGATCAATCTCTACTGATGCTCCAATGGACATCGACTCGGATGATGATAATAAGCCAGAAAAAATTGACCTACTGGACCTGGATGAATTAGCTTTTGAACAAGGTTCTCATTTCATGGCCAATAAGAAATGTTCTCTCCATCAAGGATCAACAAGAGAGACGTTCAAAAATTATGAGGAAATCCACGTGCCTGCCTTGGCACCAAAGCCTTTTGATGATGATGAGGTAAGTTATTGCGATTTCAATAGTTTGACATCTCTTCTAGCTTACCCCAAACCATTCACCATCTCAGAGTGGCTTGGAAATATTGAAGAGATAGATCAAATAATTGAATCAGACCTTGTGGCAAGAAAAATCATTTCCGTCTGCATCAAAGTATTCACTAACATATTTTTCAAATTTCAGGCGCTGTTACCTATTGATAAATTGCCTCGCTATGCCCAGCCAGCTTTCAAAGGTTTCAAAACTCTTAATCGTATACAATCAAAGGTTTACAAACCAGCCATGATGAGTGATGAGAATCTTCTAATTTGTGCTCCAACTGGGGCTGGTAAAACGAATGTTGCACTTCTATGTATGATGCATGCGATTGGAAAGCATATCAATGAGGATGGTACCATCAATGCTGATCGTTTCAAATGTATCTATGTTGCACCGATGCGTTCTCTGGTACAAGAGATGGTAGAAAATTTCAAGCAGCGTCTCAGCTCATATGGCATTATAGTCTCCGAGTTGACGGGAGATCATCAACTGAGCCGTGAACAGATCAACGAGACCCAAGTTATTGTGTGCACTCCAGAAAAATGGGACATAATCACTAGGAAAGGTGGTGAACGAACTTACACCCAAATTGTGAATTTAATCATCTTCGATGAAGTTCATCTCTTACATGATGACAGAGGACCAGTAATTGAAGCCTTAGTCGCCCGAATGATTCGTAATATTGAGACTACACAACAAGAGATAAGACTGGTAGGTCTCAGTGCTACGCTTCCAAATTATGAAGATGTCGCAGAATTCCTTCGCGTCAAACTTGATACAGGGCTTCACTATTTTGATAATAGCTACCGTCCAGTTCCTCTTGAACAAAGATTCATCGGGATAACAGAGAAAAAAGCAATCAAAAGATGTCAATTAATGAATGAAATTCTCTATGAAAAAGTTTTACAACAAGCTGGACATAATCAAGTGTTGATTTTTGTCCATTCTCGAAAAGATACAGCCAAAACTGCCAAAGCTATCCGAGACATGTGTTTGGAAAAAGATACTCTTGGAGGGTTTCTGCGAGAAAACACTGTATCGACTCAAGTTCTTCGCGATGAGGCTGATAAAGTTAAGTCTAACCATGAATTGAAAGATCTTTTGCCTTATGGTTTCGGTATACATCATGCTGGAATGAGTCGTGCTGATCGTGCTCTGGTTGAGGATCTGTTTGGTGATAGGCACATTCAAGTTCTAGTTTCTACAGCCACTCTAGCCTGGGGAGTTAATTTACCAGCTCACACTGTGATAATCAAAGGAACACAAATTTATAATCCAGATAAAGGAAGATGGACTGAACTCGGAATGCTGGATGTACTTCAAATGCTCGGTCGAGCTGGAAGACCTCAGTTTGACACCAAAGGAGAAGGTATTCTCATCACTCAGCACAGCGAGTTACAATTCTATCTTTCACTTCTGAATCAGCAACTACCTATCGAAAGTCAGATGATAGCCAAGCTCCCTGACTTCTTGAACGCAGAAATAGTTTTAGGTAACATTCAAAATTTGGAAGATGCAGAAAAATGGTTGAAGTATTGTTACCTGTACAAAAGGATCAAGAAAAGCCCGAGTACCTATGGAATATCTCTTGCTGGTTCTGGTAGCAGAAAAGAGATCATCACAAATTTTATCAAAAGATTATTATATACAGCTGCTTCTCTACTAGATAAGAGTGGCTTGATAAAGTTTGAAAGGCGAAGTGGTTACTTCCAAGGCACCGAACTGGGCAGGATAGCCAGTCATTACTACTGTACACATCAGTCTATGGCCACTTATAATAACTTGCTCAGACCCACTCTTAGTGAGATAGAACTATTCCGAGTATTCTCACAGTCTGGTGAATTCAGGAACATAACCATTAGAGATGAAGAAAGGATTGAGCTTCAAAAATTAATGGATCGAGTTCCCATTCCCGTGAAGGAGAGCATCGAAGAGCCAAGTGCCAAAGTGAATGTTCTCCTTCAAGCTCATATCTCTCAACTACAGCTATCTGGCTTGGCTTTGATGGCTGATATGGTTTATATCACTCAAAGTGCTGCTCGTTTGATGCGTGCTATCCATGAAATCGTTCTTCATCGAGGATGGGCTCAATTAGCTGACAAAGTTTTATCTCTATGCAAGATGATCGATAAAAGAATGTGGGAATCCATGTCTCCTCTAAGACAGTTCAGAAAGATACCAGAGGATGCTGTCAGAAAGTTGGAGAAGAAAAATTTCCCATGGGAAAGATTGTATGATCTTGGACCGAATGAGATTGGTGAACTCATTCGAGTTCCGAAATTGGGTAAAACAATCTTCAATTACATTCATAGATTTCCGAAACTATTGGTTGAAGTTCATATTCAACCGATCACAAGAGCATGCTTGAAAGTTGATCTAACGGTCACCTCAGATTTTGAATGGGACAAGAAAGCTCATGGTATATCTGAGGGATTTTGGATTCTCGTCGAAGATGTGGACCAAGAAATTATCTTGCACCATGAATATTTCTTACTAAAAGAAAAGTACAACCAAGATGAACACAACGTGACATTTTTTGTTCCGTTGACTGATCCTTTACAGCCACATTATTATGTTCGAGTGGTGTCTGATCGTTGGATTGGATCATCAACTCTGATTCCCATCTCATTCCAAAATTCAATCTTACCAGAGAAACATCCACCGCCTACTGAACTATTAGACCTTCAACCAGTCCCTGTGTCCAGAGTTGGTGACTATGAGGTCCTATACAAGAATCGATTCCCTTTCTTCAATCCCATCCAAACTCAAGTCTTCAATTCTCTTTTCAACTCGGATGCTAACGTTTTTGTTGGAGCTCCCACGGGAAGTGGTAAAACGGTGTGTGCTGAGTTCGCTATTCTCCGCCTTCTCTCGAAGAATCTTGACGATGCCAAGTGTGTGTATATATCAGCTAAAGAAGACTTGGTCCAAATAATGTACAAAAATTGGTCGCAACAGTTTGGAGGTTTACTGAAGAAAAGAGTAGCTCTTCTCACTGGTGACACGACAACTGATCTCAGTTTGATTGATAGAGCTCATATCATCATTAGCACTGCTGAAAAATGGGATATCTTATCAAGAGGATGGAAAAAGCCCAGAACTGGCGAACGTCTTAAAAAGATACACCTCTTCATCGTAGATGATCTTCAATTGATCGGTGATAATGAGGGTCCAGTTCTCGAAGTGGTCTGCTCTCGTATGCGCTACATGTCTCACCAATTGTTAGATCAAACCAAGAGACCTATTCGTGTGGTTGCCCTCTCTACCTCATTAACCAATGCTCGGGATGTTGCTGGATGGCTAGGTTGTAATTCTGCAGAAACTTTTAATTTCCATCCCAATGTTCGTCCAGTGCCATTAGAGCTTCATTTAAGAGGATTCAATCAATCTCATAACGCTACTCGTCTTATGGCCATGAGTAAGCCCGTATATCAATCGATTGTCAACTTTTCCCGCGACAAACCTGTGATAATTTTCGTAGCCTCAAGAAAACAAACAAAATCAACAGCTAGTGACATCCTTATGTACGCTGCGGCTGATGGAGCTGCTGATAGATTTTTACACTGTGATGAGAAAGAGATTCAACCTTTCCTGGAAAAATTCTCCGATTCTGGTCTGAAACAAATTCTTATCAGTGGAGTTGGTTATCTTCATGAAGGTCTGACAGCTCGTGATCGTCAGCTTGTTGAAAAGCTTTTCGAAAGTGGAGCTATTCAAGTCTTGGTAGTAAATTCCGCTCTTGTCTTCAGCTTGACAATCGCAGCTCATCTAGTTATCATCATGGACACCCAAGTTTATGATGGTAAAACTCATTCGTATGAAGATTACCCTATCACAACAGTGCTACGTATGATAGGAAGAGCAAATAGACCACTGAAGGATGAAGATGGAATTTGTGTTCTTTTCTGTCAGAGTTCGAAGAAAGATTTTTTCAAGAAATTCCTCTATGAACCTCTTCCTGTTGAGAGTCATTTGAATGAGTTCCTACACGATCACTTTAACGCTGAGATTCTGACAAAAACTATCGAAAACAAACAGGATGCTGTCGATTATATCACCTGGACTTTCTTTTATCGTCGAATGAGTCAGAATCCAAACTATTATGGACTCACTGGTATTACTCATGAACATCTTTCTGACAGTCTTTCTGAATTGATCGAGGAGGTTCTCAGTGAGCTTGAGAAGACAAAATGTATATGTATCGAGAATGATTTCGATGTCTCACCTTTGAGCTTGGGCATGATTGCTGCCTACTATTACAATAGTTACTCAACCATGTCACTTTTTGATCTATCTCTTACACCAAGAACCAAGATTCGAGGCCTTATTGAAGTCATAAGTGCAGCAACAGAGTATGAACACCTACCAATTCGACACAGAGAAGAACAAGTGTTGAAGCAATTGTATGGTCTGATGCCCCACAAGCCAAGGAATCCCAAGTTCAATGATCCTCATCTCAAAACCAATCTCTTGATTCAGGCTCATCTTTCTCGAGTATCCTTATTGCCTGAATTACAAACTGATCTCGAAGAAATTCTCAGTAGATCTATGCGATTGATCAGGGCTTGTGTAGATGTTCTCAGCTCGAATGGTTGGTTAGATCCTGCCCTGGCTGCCATGGAGCTAGCTCAGATGGTCACCCAAGCCGTTTGGAATTCGGACTCAGATTTGAAGCAGATACCACACTTCAATGCTGATATCATTAAGCGATGCACAGCGGCAGTGGAAAAGGAGAAAGAGAAAAGTGGAGAGAAGAAAGACAAAAAAGAATTTAAAGCAACGATCTATGATCTTCTTTCCTTGCTTGCCGATCTAAGTGATGATCCATCAGCTCTCAATGAACTTTTACCTCTTGAAGATGCCAAAATGAAAGCTGTCCAAGAGTATTGCAATCGTTACCCTGATGTCGATTTCAAGTACGAAGTGCCTTCAAAAGTGGAGAGTGGGGAGACAATCGGCGTCAAGGTCACTCTGAAACGACTTGATGAGTGTGGTGGACAAATTATAGCACCATTTTTCCCACAAAAGCGTGAAGAAGGTTGGTGGATTGTGGTAGGGGATCCGAAAGCAAATTCTCTCATTTCCATCAAGCATCTCATACTGGATATGAAAGCTAATCCTGTTCTAAAATTCGTTGCACCACCTCCTGGAGACCATTCTTATACTCTTTACCTAGTCAGCGACTGTTACATGGGCTGTGATCAAGAGTATAAGTTCCATATTCATGTTGAAGGTGGCAAAGGAACAAAGAGGAGAGCTAGTGAAAGTGATTAAGCATCTTCGTCACCATTCATCGACTCATCTATGATGGTCATACTTCTCATGAAATTCATTGAATACTTGAACACTTTCCCTGGAAAATATTTTATGACTCGACAAATTTGAGGTATTTTGTGTGTTCTTAGTCATCTCGATCTCACAGTAAATCATTCACACCTCAACATCAATTGTGTACTGTAATGTAAAAAAATTGCTTCCATTGAATAATAATAATTCCGATCATTTTTGAATCAACATAATTTTTTATTATTATTATTATTATATTATAGCTGTCTGAAGAGATGAGTCAGAGTGGAGAGATATGGTTTCGAAAACAATCAACATGAAAAACAAGGGCACAATTTGATGCGAGTGACTCATGAGTCCAGTATTTGCCGAGCAAATTCTGATATGTCAACATCTTGATTCGAGGTGATGAATGGATGTTGCAATAGAGTGATGTAGTTGGGCCTACTTTGGAAATCTTTTTGCAAACTGTTTCAAAAAAGGAGAGTAGAAAGATGATCGTGAGTGTGCAATTATCAAGAGGGTCATGGAAATCTATTTTATTCTATTAAATGTTCATTCGATCTTACCATTGGCCGATGAAATCTTCGAAATCAGGAGAATATATTCCAGGAGGTAATTTCGGTGGATCATCATTACAAACTTTTTGCAACAAGATAAAGAAAACTTCTCTACCTCCAGACATTTGGTATGGAAATTGACCAGTTGCTATTTCTAGCATTGTGATACCAAGGCTCCAAACATCAGATCTTATATCTAAATTTTTACAAGAAAATTGGAGAAAATAAACATTGTAAATGATCGTAATGTATTCATCAAGAATTTCATGCACATAATCTGGCGATTTGATAGGTTCTTAAATTGAAACTTTTCATTCCATTTAATGTCAGTGTAATGTTCTCAGGAAAGATAGTTCAATTTATTCCTTTTGAAAGTTGCAAAAGTCAACTTCTTTGATTTGACAAGAATTTGAGCTGAGCTAATTGTTCACCACATCACTCTCCCACTTAATGAGTTTCGCTCGAAAAAATAACGATTATAATGACAAAAAAACTTACCATAACCTTCTCTACTGGTTGATGGATTTATGCGCTCTGGTGACATGTATGGTTTACAACCAACTTCAACAGTTTTCGCTACAGAATTGATTAGTGGTCCAGCAATACCGAAATCACATAGTTTTACTTCGCCTTGTCGATTGATGAGAATATTGGATGGTTTAACATCACGATGGATCACCTTATTAGCGTGTAGATGATTCAAAGCTTTAATTGCACAGTATGCTATTTTACCCAGAACACACTCTGGAATTGCGATTGAGGAAGAAAGACCATTCGAACTTTGGCAAGATGAATCATCCATCTGATTCGTATCATCCTCCGAAATGGAGGTAGAAAAATCTGATCTCACTCTTTGATGAGCCAATTTGTAGAATTTGTCAAGTGAAGCATCCATAACTTCCATGAACAACCAAAGTTCACTTTCCCAAAAAAGTGCACCATAAAATTTAACTATTTGAGGACAATCGACACTTTTAACCAAAACATCCATGTCCATCAGAAAGCGTTCTTGTGCTTGATTTATACCGGTACGCTAAAGGAAACAATGGAAAATTAGACATCGATCAAAAATTTTGCATCTATGCTTTCAGTGACCATCACCACCAAAACACTGATATCACAATTAAGATCATCTTACCTTGACAGCAAATTCGAATGAGCCATTTTCGGAAGTATGACGAACTAGATGAACAACACCGTAAGCTCCTTTGCCCAACACTTGGAGTTCCTCGATCTCTAGTGGATCAATAACGATCGTTTGACCATTAACGGTAGCTGTTGTTGTTCGATTAAGTCTTTTAGCTGCTTCCTCTTCACGATTAGATCCTTGTGGTAGTTGATTTCTGATACCACCCAATCTGGGAACTTTTCTTCGATCTCTCAGTCCACCGCCACCAGATCGAAGTGGCCCAGTAACATGATTTTCCATATTCGTATAATTCTTTGTCTTATTTTTCACGATCAAACAAACCCACAAATACCAATCGTTTCACCTTTGATCAATTGTGCAAAGAATGGTAAAATAGTGGCAAACAACAATAACAATGATAAAAACCGATCAATTTCAAACACAATCAAGACACCCCAGAACAAGGTGATGAAAGAAGAATGGAAACGAACTTCTTCTCTTCTCTTGGCCAGTTTATACTCTTTTAAATGTTAGTGTTGTGCAATCCTCATTTAAATACACACTTGATTAAATATATACATTTTATATGTAAAACAATGATTCCCATGATCATGTCGCCATCTGTGTTAGATGCCTTAACGCAAATATATTTTGTATTTTATCATGATTCAGATAATTAAACGTTACGTACATGGTGTATATATATACACCATGTGAGCATCGCCAACGAAAGATGAAGACGTCGTCAAGAGGAGAGAGAAAAGAGAGAAGAGAGAGATCGCGCTGTGAAAAGTGTTTGGAAAAAACGTTTGAATGCATGGGAAAACTTGGGTTTTGTTAAAATTGGTCATTTTTTGGGTTTTTCTTCGAAGGAGAATCAAAAATAGATGTGATAAAATTTTTCAAAAAAAATTGAATTTTCATTGTTTTTTATTTTTTCTTTTTGTATCTTCATTCGGGTGGGCATTATGCGTGTGTGTGTGTTGAGATCGTATCACAATTTAACTCTTTGGCCGTTTCTTCTTATTATTTTCATTTTTGTTGGTTCAGATTTGCTTCTGAAAACATTCTTTCTTATCATTGCTAATAATATTTAAATAATTATGGTGATATTTCTCTTTTGATGATTTGAAAAATTGAATCGGTCAAACGAATACTATTGGAAACACACATTCCTCATGAACAGGGCCTCTCTCTCATTCTACTGGATCTGTATGCTAGATGGACTTTAGTAGAGAGATTTAATCTGATTGATCCAATCGAGAAAATGAGTTACTCGAGTGTATACATCTGGGAAACCAGGTTTTGCACATCCAGAGCCAAAAGATGTGATTCCAGCCAAGTGCCATTGATTGCCCACTTTACATTGTAATGGACCACCAGAATCACCCTGAAAGAGAATAGAAGTTACATTAAACTGTGGACAAATTTGAAGACGAAGGAAATTCATTCCCTCTTTATTCCATTTCATATTCATTTCCACTTACATGACATGTTCCTCTTCCTCCCTCCTTAGTTCCAGCACATAAGTGCCATTGTCTTATTGAGATTTTGAATTTTGGAAAATACGCTTTATGGCATTCACTGTTGTCAAACACTTGAATTTTAACTTTTTGTAATACATCAGCTCCTCGTTTATCTTTGGAAAGAATCAAGAATTGAGAAAAAATTAATAAGGCTATGTAATTTTTATCGGGAGAGCAAAAAAATCCCACTTGATTATCATTTCATCTCCATCCAATCCCTTATACTTACTGAAATCTACTTTCCCCCATCCGGTCGCAACACATTCCTTATCATGAAATTCCAAATGCGGATCCTCTGGTAGACATACTGGGGAAACATATTCATTCGATTTGATAGGCTCATTCAATTTCATCAGTGCGATATCATTATCATATCCTCTGTACCATGGATAATGGAATAATTTGGAAACTGAATAAGTTTTCTCGATGGTTTCCGTTACTTTTTGATTGTGTTCACCAACTCGCACTTCCCAGAATATTGGTTGAGGCAAAGCGAAAACAGGACTGGAAAAGGAGTGACAAGAAAAATTTCATACCCACATGATAAAAATCAGATCAGGAAGACCTTTGATCAAAGAGAGAGAGAGAGAGAGAGAGAGAGAGAGAGAGAGAGAGAGAGAGAGAGAGATTTCCCTTATTCTTGACATTAGGGAGAGAAGATGATCAGAACGTGTGAATTATTGCTCAACTTTTGGTTGATTCAGATATTCTAGTCCATGAAATTATCGCCTTTTTCAGAGTATTTCCATCTGACTGATGTCCGAAAAAAAGTAACCAAAGTTGGATTCAATCAGAAGAGAAGTTAAGAGGATGCTGGGAGCAGGACATGAGTCTTGAATTTTCAAGGGCATTGATTAAATGACTTGATAAAACTGTCACTTCTCAAAATCCGGACTCTTCAATAAGATAACTGTAAGATGCGACCTAAAATTTTTTCCGGATCTTGACGACTCACAGTCTGAGTTCGATAACCACTACCATACAAGTATCTTTTTTCTTCTCTCTCTTTCTCTTGTTATTTTGATTAGGCGAAGAAAATAATGTAAGTTATTATCTCGTCAAAGATAAATGGAAAAACATTTTATCTACTCACTTGAGCATACAATGAGCAGCAGTCATAACCCATTGTTCATCAATTAATACACCTCCACACCAATGGCCAATCTTGCCCACTTGTGGATGGATAAGGCGTAATGATACCTGATGAAATTAGAGAGATAGACTGAAATCTTCTCATCAAAATCAATGACTTTTCCAATCGATTACCTGCCATGGCCATTCACCGACCATCGAATTATTACCACCCACAATTCGTTCCGTTAAGGGGCTATCATTTTTGTACCGATTATTTCCACACTGTTTAACTTTTTGTATTGAGAAAATGATTCATTTTTTGAGACAATTTTTCTGGTTTTCTAATTTTTTTTACCTTTTGGAATACTTGCTGTTGTAGTTTCGGCCACAGTTTGTGGCGATGATGTGGTTGCAGTAGGAGTGACATTGGTTTGATTCAAGATTGTCGATTGTGTAGATACATTTGAAATTTCGGTAATATTTGCACTTGGTGCTGTGAGCACAATAAAATTTCCAATAAAAAGATAGAAAACCGTTGATGAAAGGATCAAAAACATACTATAGGAGTTTTGGAAAAATTTGTCTGTCCTTTATCCTGATCCTAGAAAGTTCACTGAACTGTTGGAGACAAGATTAATCGGGGGAAAAAAGTATAAATATAGATGTATATATAAATTAAAAGAGACTGTGATATCACTATAGTGTGAATTAATGATATATAACTTGAAGCAGGTGAAAGTCCACCGAAATTTTTCGCACACACAAAAATGAATCTAATGAACTAATGACAGTTATGAGGGGGTATCCATTTAGGGTATCTCTCTCCAAAAAAACTGGAGATATATTCAACCAAAAAGTTTCCAGGTACAAACAGCAATTGCAAATGAATCAAACCAAATCATCGTCAAGTGTCTTGTTGCCTGACCGCATTCCATGAATTTTATTTATCTATTTTCTCAAATCAAGAGAGGTCGAGAGAATCATGTTCATATTATAGGTCACTCACAAGAGAGTCCATACAATTTGAAATCGTTCTGAGTATATATAAATATAAGTATATTCTGTGTCTCTCTCTCTCTCTCTCTCTCTCTCTCTCTCTCTCTCTCTCTCTCTGCTCTAAGATTCTTCTCTAGATCAATCCTTACATGTGAGTGAGACTAAGTTTCCAGCAGTGACCAGTTCATTAATATATATGTCAGTTTTGAAGCACATCAGATTGTAGCAAATCGAAAGAAAATCTATATATTGATGTGAATAAACCTGATCCATAAAAACTTGATGACTCTCTCAACCTCTTACCTCTTATTGTCAATTATTTATCCAAAGAACCAGAAAATGATGTCCAAAGTACCGTTAGTTGACTACCTCCTTAGTCTCAGTCGGCAGTGGTAAACTATTGATATGTCCAATGAATAATATTGATGGTGTTGTAATGAATTCGAAAGAATCAAGTGTTGACACAATTTGATTATTTTAACATGAAAAAAATTTCCTTTTTATCCGAGCAAAGTTCTTTCATAGATCATACATCAGTTGATTACAGATAGCATTATATATATACCTGTGTAACTTATCTCTCCAAAGAGCTACTTTATTTCTGAGAAAGCACTCCTCAAAAGCTTGAATGAAAAATGCAACCCTTCCAATTTAAATCATTCCAACAGAGAGATAGAGAAGATGAACAATAATCGGATATAGGTAAATGAGTAAGTATTGATCTATAATAATATTAATAATAAATATTCATGACCAGAATGATCACAACAGAGTGCAATTAATGATAATTTAGAAAAGATGATGATAATTTTTTTACCAAATTGAAATATCTTTTTTTGATGAGAAGCGAAAAAGAGAAAGAGAGAGAGAGGGAGAAAGATGATTTACATGGACTAGAATGAAATATAGAAAGCATTCATAGATACATTCCATTCACAAGATAATCCGCATCATGGGCCAAATTTTTGTGACCCCTACGAGCTATTCGCCGTCGAATATATCTCATACGATATATGGCTAATGCTACCAGCATACTGGTAATCACAAGGCTTAATGCCAAAGCAATGACAGCACTATTAGTATCTCGACCAGGCTCATTAATATTCAAACTTGATATCGCAATTGGAGTATTTAGACTATGGCTCAATTTATCAGCATTTAAACGAGCAAAACTTCGCACTTGTTTAGATGAGGATGGCGATGGTGGATGGGATCCATTGACAGTTTTGCTGCTTGTGTCCTGTTTGGTGACCATTTCGTTAGAATGCTGAGAATTTTTTGCTCTTCGTATTTGAATTTGACTCTCTGTTGGCGCAAAATTGGTGGCAGTTACTCGAGTTTCCACTTCTTTTTCTACATTACTTGCAGGACCTTCAATTTTGTTACCTCTGATCAGTGGTGATTCCATGTTACCATTCTGATAGGCATCCATACGAGATGGGTAACTAGGAACATTACCACCACTGACACCTCCACCGTTGGATCCTTGTTGCTGCCAAATTAGGTTGTTGTTGTTACCTGTTAATGATGGTGGTGATTGTTGGACAGGTTGAACTAATTGACGAGGTGGTTCTGGTCCGACAAATGTAGGTTCTGCTGGTACTCGACGTCGAATAAAGTCCATAATATCATCACTACGATCAATGACGGTTGGTCTTTGATCATCGTTTCGTTGACGATATGGAAAATTATATGATGACGGTAAACTCAATGGATAATTGAGATAATCATTTTCACCAATAATTCGACTCTTATGGACAGGTGGATAAAAATCTTTGCCTGTTTGATAGTATGAATCTCCGAATGCTTGTCCACCACTCAATGGAGCATCAGGAATTCCACTGAATTGATTGGTCGGATAGTAGGGATTCTTGGCTTCACCACTATTGATTTGATTTCGCGATGCTGTGACAAAATCATTCACAGGAATGTTGGAATATTTTGGTTCCAAGGGTTGCTTATTTCCATAGCCAATATCTTTAATCTGATCAACCAGAATTTTACTTGAATCAGGACTTTTGGCGTAATTATACATTAGTTGAGGTACTTTCTTGGGTCCATTGTAGTGATCATTTTCATGACCAGAACGAGTGATGATATTTTCTTCACTGTTTCGCGAAATTTCATTCGGTGAATTGGCTTGTCCATACATCAGACTTCCACCCCTCGCCATTGATTGCTCATGCCGATTGGATGCTGAATTGGCCACCATTTTTGAAGCTGACCTCGATTGCTGCTGTTCTGTTGATTGTGAATCTATTCTAGGATAACCGTTAGAATTTGGACAATTCAAGCTGGCATCCTCATCACTGCCATCGGAACACTGAGCTATTCCATCGCAAACATTGTAAATAGCGATACAATCGCTGGAATTTCGACACTTGAATTGATGTCTTTTGCAGGCTAGAGTGGAAAAACGATGAAAAATAATCAATTCGATTCTCTCTGATCGATTATTCTATTCTCTCTAAAGTGATAGTACATGCATATTCACAAAAGCTATCTAAGCTATTCTGTCACCAGAAAATGTGTCACTTTGAGACAGAACATTTCCTCTTCTCTGAGATGGGTTGAAAGTGTCTTCGATCAATGAACAGATCGAATTTCGTGAGGATCAATCTATTCTAAGTGTGAGAAGAGGGAACTGAACAACAGTCTTGAGGAGATGATCTCAAGGCTATTCTATTTTCAGGCTTACTATTTCGTAGAATTTTTCGAGGAAAGAACGTCTGAGATTATTGGAAATACTGAGGATGGAACTCTCATTAGGAAATTCACTTTTCATAGACATAGCACTCGAGGAATACTAATTCAAAATCTAAGAATCATACTGAATGCAATTGAAGGGAATGGGAATCAAGCTATCAGCTGCTTACCATTTTGGCTTGTACTTGCTGATGTTGGTGTTATGGTGCCTTGTCCTGAAGGAGGAGGAATCAGACTTCCTGAGGTAGTTGATGTTATAGAATTTTGTCCACTTTGAGAATTTTTTTCTCCTATCTTATTGATACTCTCAATCAGTTCAGACGATTTGGAACCAATAGAGTTTGCACGTAATTTTACCAGATCACTTTCATGCTTAACTTGATTACGGATATCATTTGTATCCGGAGAATCATCGGCTCGAGTGAACTTAATAATTGAGCTGGTATAGTTATCGTGACTTGTGAATTTACATCTCATCTGTTCTGGTGGGCCACAATCAAAAAGATAGCAACTACCTTGACTCTAGAGAATGATCAAGGTGATATGCATCATGAGAAAAATTCAAGAATTTTGAAATAATTCAAATGAACTTACTCTTTCCTCGTAAACAGCTAGAGTGCAATTTCTATTCTCCCAACACCAAAGAATACACTGTTCATTGGAAGATTTATCTGCTTCCATAAGATACTTGGCACCAGCACCCAGAGATTCTGATGTCCGAGTGATGGTATTTGTCTTGATAGAAAATGAATTAAGAATGAGATCACTTTTAGAATAACATCTCGATGATGGAGATCGATTATCACATGTGGTGGATGCTACACAACCACACAATAATAGTAACACTTTGAGTAAACTTAACCAAATAACAATGTTGCAGCTCATTTTTTTGCAAATGGACGAGCAAATCATTTTTGATGAGAATCAAACAGCTTTTATTCTCTCAAAATTAAGCCCAATGCAAATAATTGATAAACTTATGGTAATATCCACCCTTGGATCAATCATGGGCTTCCACCCATTGATCTGATAATGTCTGATCAATTTCGGACGTTTATCACATCATGGATGAAAGCTCTTGAAAGGGATCGAACAGCTCAACAATTCTCATCAGAATCTTGATACGCCATTGGCAAGGATGTTACATGATCCCGGAAAAAATTCTCACTCCGATCGATATGTTAAAGGCTGAATCGATTTCTGGATGGCGGCTCAAGCGAGAGCCCTGGAAAGATTCTGGCAAGAATTCAGACATGCTTCACACTTTTTTCATTTCATTTCCAACACCTTTTTACTAATTGTGTAAACTAAGAAAAAATTCATAGAATGCATCTTTCAAATGATCATGAGATTTAGTGGTTCTTACGACAGGGAATATTTCTAATAACGCTATTGAGAAGAAATTTCCTCACATCATTTTGAATGGGTCTTGATCAAACCAGCACTCTTTTCTATCGAATCATTTCCTCTGTTCCAAATAGATCACTAAGACGAGACAATTTTTCGAGAAAATCCGCCTCTTAACCCACTACGCTTCGATAAGAGGCGACAATTCCATCGATTGGGGGAGGAATTTTCCAAGAATTGCTTAGTAAGATGAGATGATTTGCTCAATGCTTTCAACATCTTACACAAGGAGATGTAGGAGACAAGTTGAGATGATCATACCATGCAAAATCTGAAATGAAATGAAGTTCGTCGAGAAAAACAGAGACGAATGCTCATTGTATAGATTTGTGTCAACTGATCATATTTTTGGGAAATAAAAATTTTGGGAGTCGGAAGTGTTCGTCCAAATTATCATAAAAGGCTCCGAGAGTAAAGAAAATAATCAATAGTGAATGTGAGACTTTGTATAGTTTAATCGAGCAACACAAATCACAGCTTCTGAAGCTAGACAGATCAATTTATTGGCAGTAAAATACGCTAGCTTAAGCCAGGCGAGGAATGAATTCAAAACAATGTACACAATTACTGAATTTTTAATGGAATCAGGCCTCAAACCAATCTGTCTCTACTTTTATCAGATGCATTTGAACTTGTTTCTTCCATAGCCTGTAGAAATAAGAAAAATTAGAAAAACTCTTAGAAATTGGAGAAGATGTACTTACTCTATTTGATCTTCGGTCAGTTCCTCTTGTCAAAAGCTCGTTGAACTCATGATCTAATATGCGTCTAGCCTGGAAAGAAAGAGTCAAGTATTAAACAGAATGATACCAAATGGATGAAAAGTGTACACATACCTGTACATTTTGAGTTGGAATTTGCAAGAATAAGGCCATCTGAGAAGCATCAAAACCTTCATCCAATGCTATGAGAGCTCCGTGAACCCCAGAGCCTACTAGATTACTAGAATACTCTTTGAGATCAAAACTGTTGACCCATTTGATCACCCTCTCATTAGACCAGACAAGAACATCTAAAGTTGGATTGTTTCAATAGAGGCAATAAAATATGAATTATTCTACTCATAGAGTAAAAACGAAAGGCTTACCTATGTTATCGTTTTCAGCATTTCGTCGGCGATCTTCAAGAGCACGCTTGTCATAGTTGAGCCTCCTCAGGCAATTGATTCCATACTGTAAACTAGTCCGATGAAAAGCGTCGAGAATTTTGAGATGCATCCTGAGATCTTTCTTCGTTAAATGCTCGAGCATTCTTGCGTCAACCAAACATTCCATAAAATAGGATCGATACTGAGGAAGTCCGAGTGACGGCAACCTAATTCAAATGGAGAAGAATCTATTAGTAAAAATCTATAGAGCAATTTTTAGTTTACCATTCATTGCCGATCCATTCGTGATTCATTTCTCCTAGAGCTAAACTTGTGTTTATACTTTTTGGTGCAGAAGGTGATGTGAGAGCGACCATTTCCTGGATGGCAAGTCGAAGCTTGAGACGATGAAGAGGATTACTTATACCAATCTCGCGTTGAATCTCGGTGTCCGATAGAGCGGACATAATTGCTCCAGATTTGACATTGGCTCTGCATGCAGCCACATACCAGGCAGGCATTCCAACCCAGAGCTAAGATGAGATAAAAAATTGAATCAATTCGAGAAAATTTGAGGAGATGAAATTTCTTACCTCTAGCCATGCAACAATAGTTGGTCCATTCCACAGAGCAAAAGGCGTGCCAGCTTTTAGAGATTCCGCTAAAAGTTCATGTTTTTTCTTAGTTCGGCGGTCATAATCTTTTGAGCCAACTATACTTGGAGAATTACTCATTTCACTGGGCGAGGAAATGTTACGAGGGTTATTGATTTCCAACATGGATAAATATTGACTTGAATCCACCGGAAAATTACCCATGTAGAATTGAGGCTGATACTTTAACTTATCTCGTTTGGAACTGCTGAAGAATCTACTGACCAGTGACGACTTAATTCCTTTCTTTTTATGCTGAGGAATTGGTGACGATACAAAATAGGGATACTGTGACATTGGAGATTGAGGATTAAACTGTTGATCATAGAAATTAGCTGCCTCCAATCGTCTATTGAGATATTCCATGGAGGATGTTGTTGAACATGGTGTAGTAACATGGTATTGTTCAAACTCATTCATATTGGCATTCATGGGACTAGAGTTGGTTCTGAAATGAGAGAAATCAATTTTGAAACATTCTTTGGAACATTTTTCACACCAATCTATTATAATTTGTGAGGCAATTACCTGGGTAGAACATCAGGAGGAATATTGGCGCCAAGAGGATGAAGGCCTTTAATATCTGTTTTTGTCTCATTTTGGAGCCGAGAGCCGAGAGCAAAAGAAGTAGATGAATTACCAAAGTGAGCATTCTTGTCCTGCTAGGAATAAATAATCAACAAGATTAGAAAAAGTTTTCCAAAGAGCAAAATGAAGTCGACTGGCGACTGCAAGATGTGAATCTTAGAAACTTGAAAAGAGATTTGATTCTGATAGAAATTGGCGCACTCATGAAAACTAACTGATCAAGATTTTTGGTCTGATAGCTTCAGATTTTCTAGTTTTCGATGTAAAATTGATATTCAACTTACATGTGGGTTGTTAACCAGACTCTCTGATTGCTGACTGGTCGCAGGGGAATATTGTGAGTAGACTGCATTTGAGCTGCCAGGTATGACACCCAAACCCTGAGGATAGCGATGAGTCATGAAATAAGTTCAGAATGGCGGTTGGGAGGAGACTTACGGAATGGTGGAATGTTTCTAGATAGTCTATCGATGGACTTATCCTAGAAGATTCAGGTGTCGAACGATCACTCGGAGCTGGAGAGACACCAGGTAAATGAGGAGGTTCTCTAGAAAGAAGGCTCATCGATGAGTCCAATGAACTCAATTGTGACCCAAGTTCTTGAGCTCTCTGTTCTGTATTTTCTTTCTCTTCTTGGATCAATCTAATTTCATTATTTATCACATTTAATTGCTCCTGTAACATCATTGCTAAGGCTTGAGCATCTAAGAAAGAGATAAAATGAGCTGATAAATTGTGACATTGAGAGGAAAATAGACTCACCTGCAGAGGGTGATAAGAGAATGTTCTCTTCGTGCTCAAGTAAACTATTGTTTTCATGATCATCAGCTTGACTAGCATCAGTGTCCGAAGGTTCAAAGGAAGGTGCAATATCACTAGTAGGACGATGCTCAACCCGATTCCATTCAGAATCATTGAAATTCTCTGTCAGGTTGCGAGATGTTTTAGATATTGCTGCAGATACGGCCGCCTTAAAAAAAATATATATAATATTAATAATATCAACCTACGAGTTATTGGGGAAGACTTGGACTGGATTTCAGAGGAGTGAAGAGGTAGAAACATACCTGAAGAGACTCAGCTCTGTAATTTTGCACATCTTGGCGCATAGATTCCATTTCTGAACGAATTTTTACAAGATCTTGTAAGGTCTTTTCTTTCTCAGTTTGAGTTTCATCCAAAAGGCGTCGAGTTCGTTCAAGCTCTTGTTGAAGATTGCTTTTCTCTTCTAGGGCTGTGATTCGCTCTTTCAAATGATGCTGAAGCCTCTCATTGGATTCAGCGAGCAATTTATCCACTGTTGCTGATAATTTCTGGTTGTATTCGTCGTTCATTTTCTCTCTCTGTCGAGATCTTTGTAGCTCATTTGACCGGTCTTCAACCTGTTGTTGTAGTCTAGCTATTTTCTCTTCAACAGTTAGCTGATCCTCAGAATCAGTTTTGCTTCTAGTGATGAATGAATCAGAATTAGTTAAAATTTTCATTTCAAAAGACATTTCAAAACTTACCCATCCTCTTCTTTGGCCTCTTGAATGAATGCTTCTTGCTTTTTGTTGAACTCTAGTTGAGAAAGTTTCTGTTCGGCCATCTCAAGACGTTCATTTAAGGTATTTATTCTCTCTTCAGCTAGTTTGAGTTGTGCTTCTTTGTTAGCTAGTTCATGTTCTAATTTTTCATTCAGATCGTGAAGGGAAGTAGATTCTCTTTGAGCGATGAGATAACGCTTTTCTAAAGTTGCTATTCGCTCTTCTTGATCTTCACGCTGAGCATTATTTTCGTTGAGGGTTTCACAGAGTTTCAAATTTTCCTCTTTGATCATGAAACGCTGTTGATCAGAGGCTTTGAGCGACTCTTCGAGTTCTTTTAACTTATTATTCAACTCATTCATTCTGGTGCGAGATGCTAAGAGTTCACTAGATTGCTTTTCAAGCAAACTTTTCATCTCATTAATTTCACTTTCATCTGGGAGAGACTTATTTTGTTTGAGAATTTCACTTTCACTGGCTAATGGTCCATTTGAGATCACTTCTCTTTTCTTTTCATTGAAGCCACTTTTATCACTTTTCAATTGATTTATCTCATCATGAGATTTGGCAAGCTCCTCTTCTAGTTGATTAATTCGTTCCACAGATGCTTCCAATTTTTTTCTTATCTTTTCATCTAGTGCTTTGTGATGTTCGAAGAGAGATTTGAGGGCTTTGAGAACTTCATGTTCAGATGAAACACCACTTGGAGATTGAGCTTGTCTCTTCACAACAGTCATACGAAGAGACCGTTCATGTCTTGAGACTAAACATTCCAAATGCTCCAATAGCAACTGAGAATTGGAGAAAATTCAGGATAAAATGATAAGAATTATTGAAAAAAATTAACAAAGACTGAATATACGAATAATAATAATTTGATTGTTTAACAATTTAATCTTACTCTGGTATTATTTCTTTCAGCCTTGAGTTCTGTGATCTCTTCGTTCTTCTCCTCAAGCTGCTCTCGAGCTTGATTTAATTCCCTAGTTAAGCTTGCGAATTCCTAATAAAATGAAAATCAATCAGTAAAAGAGAGAAAGATAGACAGTTGTGTTGAGTATCAAATACCTGGGGAAGATTTGCATTCAGCTGTTTGGTGAGAGATTCCTTCTCTTTTTCGGCATCATTGAGTTTACCGGTGATCTCTTGCAATTTCTCTTGAAGTAGACGAATCTGATCATTTTGTCTATCACGTTCATCTAGAATAGTGATCATAATTCTCTCAAAATTGGCCTCTTCACCGGTATAATGCCGCTGAGGAAGAGAATCCTCTGAGATGGTAGGCATGACATCACACATCATGCTCCACATTGTATTATCGGGCATCTGTTTGGAATGATTACTTGACGAATGTGAGAGTAAATTATATATATATTTACTATATTATTCACATTAAAATGCACAAACAATATATATATATTATATTATATCATGTAGCTTCTTGTATTATCATTAAAAAGATGCTCTAATGATTCGATGAGAATAGCTTGCTAATGGTATGTCACTTGGAAAACATTCAGATGATTTTAAGTAATCAAAATCACTGAGACAATAATGCATATAATTGATGCTACTGGTACACATTTTCACCATTTTCGTCATCAATACAGATGGAAAATGGATAAAATGAACACAAAATACAATCAATAAAACACAATCAAAATGAATATGAATACAGATGAAATATAATAATTACAATCGGCTGTCAAACACTTTCCGCAAAAAAGCTTCACTTCAAAGCTTGTTTGTGTTGCTATATGTACCTGTATCACTAGATGGAAGCATTATACTGCCGCTCAAAAAATTTTGCCAACTAATCGCATTAAAAGTTCTTGACAAGAACTTTTTGAAATCGCCAAAATTTTGGATGCTTACATGGTGGGCCAACAATTTTCTTGTAATGATAGAATTGAGCATTGGATTGATATTTCAATCATCAATCATCAACGATGTTTTGGATAGAGGATAGAGAGGTGTGATGAAGTTAGGATACAATTTTTTCAATCTCAGAATCTGAGACTCAGATTATAATCTGGCCATCTATGATCACCTGTGATATGAGGAAACTCTGGTCAAGCTAGATATTTCAGTTCCGATGCAAGATTATTAATTTATTCCATCTTTAGGACAAAGAATAAGAGGCTCAACATTCAATTTTATTTTATCCATAAACAGATCAGTACAATCGATATAGATGAATATGCCAACGGCTACAATCACAGCTCATCACCAGATTGAATTAGAGGTGAGATTATGCTGGAAAATTGTAAGATCTTTTTTTTGATCACTTGCTTGTGCGACTACAAAATTTTTTACGCATTTATTTTACAACACATCACTTCGAGACTTTTTAAGTTTTGAGATTCTCATAGAAACATACCTCTTTTCCGTTTCCATCGAGAAACCGTTTTCAATCATTCAAACTAGAATTGAGACATACACTAAAATTTTGAGTACAGATCGTGAGACTGATCCATCAGTCTTCTTTATTAACTGGGCGTACCACGAGATGAATTGAATTAGTTGTAGTTGTGTCCGATCTAGGGAAAATTCAATTTCAACAATCAATTTACATTAGAGATATCAAATAGCGATTAAAGAAGAGGTACAAATTCATTCAATGCTAAGCTCTCTACTCATCGAGGTGAGACAGAGCTAGCCTTTTCGGTTCTCCAAGCTCATCCAAAAGATAGCTCACATGAATGAAGCGTGGTAACTTTGATTGCTCATAAAATAGAGAATAATTAATCATCAGATCTAAAGTATCGGTAATGTTGACGCTTAACATTGTACTTGATGGCTGATGCTTGGAAAACTTTATCGATCATCAAATTTTCGAGAAAAATCAACGGTCTTATTTTAAGTTTATTCCATATATCTCCTGAAAAACTGACACTATCAAGCTGAAAATTTGATCAGTTCATCTCCGTAAAAGGTTGAGCAAGGACACAAATTTTCATTAAAATCAAATCAGCCGTTTTTGAGCTATTCTGCAGACAATATTTGCAAATTTGCATCCCTTAGTCGCTCGGCTTCACCTCGCTCCGATTACAACAATTATTTTCTTTATTTGAGAAGTATGGAAAGTGTGGTAAACAAGCGTTGTAAATAACACTGTTCACTAGAAGAAATAGAGACATTCGTTCCAATATGCTTATCTGTGAAGACGGTATTGAAATTTATGAAAATGGACTAAGCTCACGTCCCATCAGGCTGTATAAAATTGAGAATTGGAAAATACTTGATCCGAATTTGAATTAAATTCAAATCGAATTATTGAATCGAATATGGCATACCTACCAGATGGAGCTGGAGTGAATTAGAACATTCGAATATTCGGACAAAGAGCACTTCAATAGCATAGAACTCGACATCCGTCTGAGAGAAGATCTGTCTATAGAGCAAAATCTCACTTCAAACCATGATCAAGCGAAAATAAGGAATCGTGTGAAAGGTATATGTTCAAGTTGACTGTGATAATAGGAAAGAAAAGGATGAGGTGACAATCAATTAGAAAAGACTTAGGATAGATCAATTAGAACCTAAGTCTATGGTTACTATTTGACTGCTCAGGATTGGCTGTAGAAGAAGAGGAAGAAGAAGAAGAAGAAGAAGAAGAAGAGGTGAGATGAAAGAGAGAGAATCGATGAGAGTCAGCCACCAGAGAGGTGAGATTTCACCTTGATTTTATTCTCTCTCGCTCTTTTTCTGGTAGATTCAGAGGAAGTAGAGGAAGATCGAAACGCCTGAACTCTTGGCATTCACCGCGTGCCTTATGATATTGAGAGATACATCAAGGCTCACAAGTGAATACGGAGAGTAGGGTCAATGATAGTAGGTGGCTGTGAAGAGTAGAAGAAAAAATAGGACTAAGAACAATGAGTAACATGGAGCTGTGAGCAGCCATGAATCGATCGATTGATTCACTTGAGGAGGAAGATTTGGATTCCATTGAATGGATGATCTTGTAAATGGTACCCAGATGATGACTCGGAGAACACATAGATATCAAGAAATAACTGTTCTATCATGATAAATCAGGCACATAGAGAGAGAAATGGAAAAACATCCGAACACCAAGACATTTCAATGTCGAATGGCCAAAATGTTAGGCCAGTGGCGTAGTTGATAGAACGTCAGAGAGAAAGAGAGAGAGAGAGAGAGAGAGAGAGAGAGAGAGAGAGAGAGAGAGAGAGAGAAGCTCGATTGCGCGCGAGAGAGAGATACAGAGAGGGACAGAATAAAAAAATCGAATAAGTGAGCATAGAATATAACGGATGAAGAGGGAAAACAGATCACGAATGGTCCATAGGAAGGAAGAGAGAAAGAGAGAGAGAGAGAGAGAGAGAGAGAGAGAGAGGGCAAGAGGCTGCGTGGATCGGAGGCTGAATGGCACGAGACGCGTGCTGGCCCATGAACAATAACGACAGCTTGGATGCTTTTCGATTCTCTGTGTGTTTCTCTGTTCCCCTCTCTTGCATACAGACAGACACGTTCACCGTTGTGGCTCTCTTATCCTCCGGGCCGTGTTCTCATGGTGAATAGTAAATCGGCGAGTGGTGGGTGAGATCAGAAAAAGAGTCCAAGCTGTCGTTATTGTTTCTCTGGCCTGCTTCAAGCTGACCCCGTCCCGGTCCACGCGTCTGGCGCGCGTTTAGGAGGAAAAGGAAGCAGATGAAAAGCTCCTAGGACCCTCTCTCCGCTTTCTGCTCAGGCTTCATCCTCCCCATACTCCCCTTATCACAAGTTAGCTATGAGCTCTCGCCTCTATTGATCTGTCCAACGATTTCCACGCAATTCAATTCAGCCTGCGTGGATGGTCTCTCTCTCTCTCTCTCTCTCTCTCTCTCTCTCTCTCTCTCTCTCTCTCTCTCTCTCTCTCTCTCTCTCTCTCTCTCTC